>BSBK01007245.1:0-237035 GCA_027943335.1 Chamaecyparis obtusa | reverse complement strand
CCAAAAAACCTTGAGAATGCCATTAGTAAATTTATCATAAGAATAAGGCCATAGTTCTAAGAAACCAATGCCTACTTGTACTCTTATAAAGAAAAGATAAAGAGGTCCACACAATCCAGAAAATACCATTATTAAAACTTAAGAATAAACATAATTGAGAAAAATATCAAGCCATGAACTTATGAGAGGGAAAGAGTTGAATTTGAGTATATGACAGGTAATAGAGGTGAATCATAACTGAATGAAATCATATATGTGTGTGTGTGTGTGTGTGTGTGTGTGTGTATTTGCTTAAATATTTACATATCTGCATATATCCATGTAAATATCCATTAAAATCCCAATGGGTGAGAGCATAAAAACCCTAGTCAAGGATGGAAGTATACTTGCATTTATAGTCATAGAATACTGACATAGTTCTAAGATTTAAAATACTACTATCTAATATTGATAAATGTAGATCAGCTAAAGTTTGTAACTGGGATACCTTCTTTGAAAGTCAGCTAAGAACCCTGAACCAAAATAAACTTTCTAGATGCATAGTTTGATAAGATTAATGAAATACCTATACTAATAATATCAGCCTTCTTATGAAAAAACTATATTCTTTGAAATATTTAAGGATCCAAATAATGTTTGATATAAATCCTACTATTTGAGAAAAATTTGACAAAAAGCTTCTAAGATTACTATTGCTTAATTCATTCTACTATTCCTTCTGTATGTCATGACAGCTCCAGCTCTCACCCTCTTTCTCTATGACAATGATGGTCTCTGCAATTTGAGCCTCGGGTTTGGCATGGCGGGAGTATTTCTTAACTTCTAGGGGGATGATGTGTAAATTATCCTTCGTCATTGCATCCTAGGCATTTGGAATGTCAAAGCCCTCTACTCTCCAAAAGTCCAACTTCCATTTGGTCTCTATCTCCTCCTTTAAATTTTTTTTGAAGAGGAAGTCCAGGTTCCTTGCCATAACTAGCCAGTGCTCATCAAATTTGTCTTCATCCTTGAAGGACATCATCGGGATCCTTTTAGACTTCATAATTCCATTTAAGTCCTTAATGTTTGTGCTCATAGTTAGCTTTGGGTAAGGAATCATTAGATGTTGGTCTATACTATAGACCATTCACTCTAATCCTTTGAGAAGCCTCTCCTTATGATAATCCTAGCTACTTCAATAACTTCCACCTGTCTATGCCCTACCAAAGTGGATAGTGCAATGAAAATCCCAATAACATTGTCATTAGTGCAGAAAGTGAAGTCATTATCAAAGTAGTTGTCACCCAGCCCTTTCTCTAGCGCCCTTCTTACTAACTCAGAGGTCAGATTTAGTATCTGGTTCCATTCTTTCTAGATTAATAGTGCCCCTAAACATCATTTCCCTATCTTTAGGGAGAACATAGGTGGTAATCCTGGTTTCCATTATCCTGCAATCTACTCTTAATTTCTAACCTCACTCAATACTCTATATTTTTAAAAATCTATCCAAAACTTATGAGCTAATTTGGTTCGGTAGTACTATATAATGGTTTTAAAAACCCTTCTTTTTATTATTATTTCACTTGTTGTTTCCTTTCTTGATTACCGTATCATGCCATTAATACTACTTAACCCTCAATTTTAGTGCTTATTTGGAAGGACAGAGAGAAATCCTCCACTATATTTGGGTTAGTGAATTATTGAGATCTAAAGAGTTCTTAAAGGATGAAAACTAAATGATATCATAGCTAAAAGACTTAATTAATAAGTGTACCTTGTAGAAAACGTGAAGGGAAACCATCAAGTTGGCCCATGGTGATGGGATAAAGTTAATCATGTTTAATCCTACACGTGCTTAGGCACAAGAGAAAATCGGCGCAAATAATTTTTGTACTTTGTGATCATTATGATTGATGATGCTCTTCAGGGTGAAATACTTAAAGATTGATGATGTTTTTAAAGAAGATCAATGCTAAAGTTTATAAATGTTGTTGAGCACAATGTGATAAGTCTAGCAAAGGGTCCTCTATAGTTTGAGTTAAGTTTAAATAAAATGCATTTACCTAACCCTGAAGATCCTTGGAAGACTGCGAGGTAATCCGCCTCATGAACTTTAGAGAGGGGCCTATGAATTATGATGTTGATGGTTCTATTTAGAGAGTAGAACCCTATCTACCCCCAAGTTAGCCAATTTGTCTACTCTTTTGTTCACTTCTCTGTAAATATGATTACTAGAGATTTTTTTAAAGGTTTTTCATAGGCTCAAAGCTTGAGATAGTAGTGAATTTAATCTCCAGTTAGGAATTTTCCCTTTCCTAAGTGCATTAATTATAATTGTTGAAGATCCTTCTATCTCAAGGTGTTGTAGTCCCATAGAGGCACATTTTCTTAGACCTTTAACTAGAGCAAAAAGTTCCACCCAATTGTTGGTTTCAATCCCTATAGGTTTTTCTATGGCAGCAATTTCCTCCCCATGTTTATTGTAAATAATGCATCTAATGCCAGCTATCCCTGGGTTCCCTCTCAAGGCACCATCAAAATTAAGTTTGAACCATCCTTCTTTTGGAGGACTCCATTTACAATCAGATCTTTTGGATGACATGATTTTATTACCTAGGCCTATAAAAGGGGGGTAGTGAGAGACCTATCCATTTCCCTCACATTTTTCCATCCCAATGACTCATAAATAGATCTATTTTTTGAATTTTAGAGATTCTACAGTTCATGTTTTCTATGATGAGAGCCTTAATTTTATTGCAGAGTTGTCTCTAGTCTAGTTTATCCTCTTTGAATATCCTTCTATTACGTTCTTTCCATAATTCCTAGATCAATATTGAAGGGGAATAAATCCATAGGCTAGCATAAATACTATATTTTTTGATGGCTGGCCAGGCTTGTAGCATCGCAAGGAGAGAGTGAGGAAAGGTTGATGACTATCCCATGTCCCTGCAAGCCACTTCCAACACTGATATGAAAAAGGGTAGTTAAGAAATAAATGATCTCCATCCTCTTCACAACCCTCACAAAGGATGCATTTACTAGGTCTAGAGAAGCCTAGCTTCTTGAATCTGTCCACAGTTAAAAGTCTATAATTAACGGCTAACCAAGTACAAAATCTTTCTTTAGGGAGACAATTTTTATTCTAGCAGAGGCTAATAGGTATTTCAATTTTGGGTCTTTTATAATTTTGGGAGATGAGATTATACCCATCTTTTGTCTTATATTTACTCATTTTAGAGCCATCCCAAACTAGTGTGTCTTCAGAGGTTTTTAATGAGAGCTTTCTTTTGGTAAGAATTTTCTAATCATCTTTTCATCTTCTAATGATATGCCTGAACCTTTTAGAGATTTCTATACCCATTCTACTCCATTAAAAGTAATATAGTCCTTGAGACGGGTACCCCTCTTGCCTTTTAGGAAATTTATGAGGGAGGGGTTGTCTAAAGAGTTGGATATTGCCTCATAACCTCCCCAAGAATCATCCCAGAAGAGAACTTCCTCACTTGAGCTGAGATTCTAGGTTAATTTCTCCTTTATTATGTGTCTACATTCCATCATAAAATTCCATATTTTTGATCCCTTGAGAGGGTAAGTTTCTTTGAATATATTAATTGGATCCTTGTCTTCTAGCTATTTATGAATGAGGATTTTGGCCCATTTAGCCTCTGGGTTTCTATATAACCTTCAAATCAATTTAGCCCCAAGTGCCTTACCTTGATCCCCTAGATTCTTAAGACCTACTCCCCCTTCATCTTTTGGTTTGCATATGTTTTCCCATGAAATTAAGGGGATTTTCTTCTTTTCATTACCCCCATGCCAAAATAAAGTTCTTAAATGCTTGATAATTCTGTTCTTTTGTGACAGGGGAGGTGAGTATAGGATAATTGATAAGTTGGCATAGCTATCAAGACTGATCTTACCATAGTTTCTCTTCCTGTAGAGGAGAGCCATCTTCCTTTCCATGAATTCATCTTGTTTTTAATTTTGTCTATAATGGGGTCCTAGATATCTATGGCTCTCTGGTCTTTAAGTAAGGGGAGACCTAGGTATCTACAAGCAAGCTTACCTTGATTAACATTTAGAATCTTACAAATATCTTTCTCGAGACCTCTTTATCAATATTAAAGAAAAATATTTCTAGCTTATTTAGGTTAATTTCTTATCTTGAAGCTTTTGTGCATGTTTCCAAAATCCTTTTAAAGGAATGTGCCTTTTTTCTCTTGTTGGCCCCATATAACAAAGTGTCATCTACAAAATGCTGATGTGTTGTGGGTTCTAGTTGACTAGTTATGGTTAATCCTTCAATAGTACCCCTCTCCTACTCTTTTGAGATAGCCCTACCCAGCACCTATGCCATAATAATGAATAAAAAAGGAGAGATAGGGTCACCTTGTCTTAACCCTTTGGATATGCTGAAGAATCCTTCTAGGGTACCATTCACTAGCACAAAGATCATAGGAGTGGAAATGCATTCAAAGATCAGATTAATCCAACTTTTTTGAGAATCCAAAGGCTTCTAAGCACTTGCATAGGAATCTCCAATCTACTTTATTGTATGCTTTCTTTATGTCTAGTTTGATGAGCATATAGGGGTTTTTGTTTTTTTGGACCGAGTGTATAGCTTCTTGAGAAATAATGACACCATTAAAGATCAATCTTCCTGGAAAAAAACCTGTTTGTTCCTCGCTAATGATTAAAGGGAGGAGTTTTTGCAATCTAAGAGTAAGGGTTTTCATGAGGAGTTTATATAATGTGTTACAGAGTGTGATTGGTCTAAAATCATTAAGGTTCATGGGCTTATCTTTTTTAGGGATGAGGGCAATAAAAGTGTTATTTACCTCCTTAATAATTTTCCCTGAGTTCCTAACACCTTGTAGTGCTTCCATTACTTCCTTTTCGATAAAGTGCCAACATTTATGGAAGAAAATAGCCGAGAAGTTGTCTGGCCCTGGAGATTTATCTGGATTCATTTGCATTAGTGTGTTTTTAACTTCTTCTAAAAATTTAGCTGTTAATGCTTTATTATGTTGTTTAGTAATAACTTTGGGTATATTTTTAAGAAGTTCCACTTGACTCACTAAGTTTGAACTCTCCAGATTATTCAAAATTTGCTTGAAGAAATTCACTATTTCGGTAACAATTTATTTTGAATTGGTTATAGTGTTGCTTGCATCATTTGTTATACTTGATATTCTATTTGTATTTCTTCTTTTTTTTGTGCTATTATGAAATAATTTGGTATTTATGTCCCTTGCTTCCATCCAAGTCTCTCTTGACTTCTGTTTCCAAAATAATTCTTCTCTTGCCAAAATCTCTTCATATTCCTTGAGAAGATTCTTTTCTTTAAAGTAGAGTTCATCATTCATTCCTACCTAAATGACTTGAGAGTTGACCTCATTCATTTCTTTTTCTAGGGCCAATTTTGTTTCAAATATATTGCCAAATATGGTTGAATTCCATTCTAACAATCTCCTTTTCATCAATTTTATTTTTTTAACTACTATGAACATCTTAGACAATGATATATTAGGTTCTGAGCATGAAACCTCCATAATCTTCAGGATAACTGGATCCCTAAGCTAGACCTATTCAAATTCAAAGGCACATTTCTTTGGTTTCATTTGTGTTAAAATATTGAGAAGTATTGGGTAATGGTCTGATCTTGATATCGATAAGATCTTAGCGTCAAGGGAAAAATCATATTTGGTTAGACTTCCTTTAAGGAAGAATTTGTCTATCTTTTCTGAGATGTTGCAAAAACCCTCTCTCCTGTTGTTTCATGTGAAGGAATTTTCTTCTATCATAATTTCAAGAAGAAAGTTTATGTCCTTCCAAAGGTTAAAATCCGTAGCTGCCAGTAGTAGGGTCCTCACGCCCCCTCTTTGCTTAGTTCATCATTCTTTTGATTGTGAAAGGATTCTATTTCCTGCCAAACTAAAAGTTTCTCTCTATTTTGAATAGGGTCATATATATTTATTATATTAAAGGTTAGATTATTCCTAAAGTCCTTAACCAATCCACTCATCCAATATTGTCTTCTTTCTATAATGTTGATTGAAATGAACCTTGGGTTCCAAATGATGGCTAAGCCTCTTGAGGATCCTGAAGCTTGTGATGCTTCAACTAATCTAAATCCTACCTCTTTTATGAAGTTCTCCATTTCTATGTTATCTAGCTTAGTTTCCTGTATAAGCATTATCTCTGGGTTATGAATTTTTATGCAGCATTTAATTATTCAGTGCTTGTTAGGGGTATTCATGCCTCTAACATTCCATGAAAGAAGGTTCATGGCTCCTTGGGAAGGCTCTTCCCCTTCAATGCATTCAGAATTGAGATATTAATTAATCTCCAGTAAGGGATATTAATCTTTATTAAGTAGAAACATGGTTCACGAATGAATAGGGCTATATTGTTAAGATTAATTTTAGGATTTGGTTTCACTATATATCATATCGTTAATGCAATAATTAGACAAGATTTATCTTCGAACTAATCCTTTAAAATCTAGAGTTTTAAGCATATTTATGTAGTTATGCAATGGGCTAAGGAAGCTTATTCCATTCTCAAGATATATTAAAATAGGAAAACAGAGGATGATTAATTTACTTTTAGAAATGATGAATATTAGTGTTAAGTTAGAATTATAGTTTTTCTTTGTACATACTAAATGGATCTTAGCCAAATTTAGTTATTACAGGCAAAGGATGTCCAGAAGCTATCAAAAGCTATCATACAAGACTTTGGTTAAGGGATAGATTTTCATATCAGATACTCTCTATCCTACAAATAGAGTCATAATTGGTGACATAAAGACTAAGCAATGAGTTAAATAGAAAGCGTCTAATTCAAAGGAAGGATCACTATCTTCTCCATAAGCTACTTTCCTAATCAAGACAAGGTCGAGCTAATAATAAAATTGGCACTTAATGAAATGGGAAAATCTTTTATGATCGGAGGGTATGCCCTCTTAGATCTTTATGTATTATAATTTAGACTATGGTCTTAGGAAAGGCTAGAGGTTTTCTCAGCCCCACTCTTTCCTACCAACACCTGCACTGAGCGGGGCTTTTGTAACACTTTTAATATAATTAATATAATTCTTGGCTTTGACCTATTACACACAAAAAAAAGAAAAATTAATTAAATTAATTATTTTTACTTAGTTTAAAGTTCAGCTCTTTTTTGGTTTTGCATGAGCCTTGGAAACCCTAGGTTGAATAGGTTTCCTTTATTAGGATTCTTTTGGCCATTATTCTTGAGTTAGGTTTAGAGGTTTTGGATTTGAGTTTGAGTTGAAGGAAATTGTGAAAGCTTGGAATTCTCAAGGTTTTGAGATTGTTCTTCATGGCTTCTGTCAATTGGTGGATTAAGGTAGGGTTTGAAACCCTCGTAGATCTGATTCTTCTAAAAAGATTATTTTCTTTGTGCTTTCTAGTATTTTGTTGATGGTTGTATTGGAATTCTTCTTTTGTGTGAATTTGTGATTTGAAAGCTTTTTGGATGAGGAAATGTTGTGATTGTGAATACAAGATATTTTTTAGAAATATATTGAGGAAAGAGCTTGTATTAGATCAATTAGGTTTGGTTTGGAATTATTGTTGAAACCCTAGGAATTAAATCAAATTAAAATATATATAATTTTGTATATAGGCATTAATTAGTTTAAAGATCTAGGAAAAATCTACCTCCTGATAGGAATCAGTCTATTGAACCTTGTTTGATCAGTTTTATAAAAAAAATTATAATTGTGTGTGTGTGTGTGTGTGATCCTTTTTATTAAAAAAAAAATTCTATTTTTTGTCAGAGAATTTCTCTAACAGAAAAAATAAAGATTTTTAAATATATATATAATAAATTAAAAAAATTAATTAATTAAATTGGGGAGGGTGGGGTTTTTCTTTCCCCTAGCCCTCGGCTAGTCTTAAGCTACTGACAACAGCTAGGTTAGTAGTGGCAACCTAATAATTTATTGATAATTATTATAATAATTTATTGATAATTATTATAATAATTTATTGTTAATAATTATTTTAATAATTTATTGATAATTATTAATAATAATGATTAGTATCAATTAAATTAATATTGATATTTACTAATTAGTAATTTCTATTTTAGAGTGAGTTGGTTTATGAATGTTATTTTCTACATGGTCTTATTTAGCATATTTTTATGTAATTGCTTTGACATGTAGCTAACTGTAGTCAAGCTGGACTTTTGTAAGCAAATTGATTATCTAAAAAAAAACTAAAATTGGTATTTGGAAATTGAATGTCTTTAAATGCTTGTTGCATTGATTTTGTATGATTTGGAAAAAATATTATGTTGACTTAAGTGCTTATTTTTTATGTTGTAGTGATTCAAATATTGTTATCCATTGCTTTTTCATGTTTTGTAGACATCTTGAGAGTACCTTTGTGATATCATGGTTTTGAGAACTAGAGTAAATTCCTTATGTTGCATGGAACTAGATTTATGATTTGAATGATTTATTATAGTTGTATGAGCTTAGGGTAGTTTATCTAGGTGTATAGATGGGGGTGGATTAAAATACGCTTTGGGGCCCATAAGTGGCTACCGGGATCACTTATTGTACACTATATTAATAAAGTGATAATATGAGACATTAATTAGGGTTTAAAATAAATTATAAGATAAGTGTACCTCACCCATACTTGAGTGATAGTATAGGATAAGATGGAGGATGAGATGATTCTTTCTTCCTGGTGAGGTGTGTGTCTGGCATAGTTAATAGCCTTGTCTAGACAAGAGGTTACTTATATCGCATATGGTCACTTGAGTGTTAGGGTCCAGAGAGGCTTCTAGCAAAAAAATCAAGGGTTAGACGTATGTGATGACACTTCCCTATATGCATCTTAGATTTCCTACATGTGTTGGTTTCTTTTGGATTGGTATGTTACCTCTATTATTGAGTTTTACCTTCTTGAGATCGAGAGCTTTTAGGATCTCTTACTTAGTTCTACCTTGTGATCAATTTTGGTATTTTTATTCGAGTGGGCTCTGATGTTATCTCCTCATCATGATGGGAGTGGAACCACAGGTTTCCATGAGATCATGCGGTAGCGATCCTCTTACCATTTGAGACTTCAAAGTTCTTGTACTAGTGTTGGGTGATCCTTCTAGAAGTTGTTCCTTATTCTTTCATCCTTGGTGTTTTTCTCTTATCCTTCATTTATTGTATATGTATCTTTGTACTTGGATTATGATTACATACCCTACAACTTGTGCAGTGGATGTTGGTTATCATTTATACCTTATGGTATCATTTGTATTTGTGTATTCATTTATGAGATGATGCACTATTTTTACATTAAGGGGAGGATTCATATGGTTAATGTACTTAGTAGACGAATTCTCATTTACATAATTCTACATCAAGAAACCCTTGGGAATTGTGATGTGAAAATGAGTTACATGTATGAGTATATAGTGGCTTATGTTATATTGCTTTCACTTTTTTATTTGTTATTTCTTGTAAACTTTTAAGAAAAAAATATTCTTAAACTTAGTCACTTTTTTTAGGTTAATTTCTTATGGGTTCCCTCATGGGGCATTACATTGGAGCTATATGTTAAGGAGCAGAAATATCATACCAAAATGTAATAGTTGCGTATTAGGATTTTTGGTATCATTAATGTATTTATAAATAATATGGTTGTATCATGAGTAGTACTTATGATTTTATGATAGAATTGATCATGTATTTGTACATGCATGATGAAGTTGTATTGATGATATACAATGTATTTATACATGAGGACATGAGAAAATATAACTTGACATGAGTATCTACTTTTTTTAACAACATTGATGACTTTGTAGATGGTTTATTATATTCATATTTTCTAAGTCAAATGAGAAAATAACTACCTCTAATAGGATTTCCTGCTAACGTGTTGATGAAGCTCTTATAATGTCTTCATTTTGTATCCTAATTTGTTTATTTAAGCTCTTATAATATGTTGATTAAATAGAAAAAATTAAACCGAATTGATTAATATTTAAGGCCATTTCAATTTTTAAAATTTCGTATGGACCATATGATAACTTTAGGAATGGTGTTTAGGAGTCTAGTTGATTAAGTGATGCAAAATTGTCAAACTTGCACAAAAGTTGCTATGACAAAAGTTTTTGATTTTTTCTCTTTTCACATGCTATATGTATTTTTTTGGTATAAATTCATACATGGTTGGAAAGTATATTAAATCCTCTTTAATTTTTAGTAAAACTGAGCCTTTTTTGTGGTTCATGGTGGAAGTTTGAAGTGCTTTTGTTAAAACTGTCTAAAACTCTCATTTACAAAGCCTCCACCTGATATCTGTGAATTTATGTTAAAATAACCATGAAAAAATTACACAAATGGAGGAATAGATAGTTTAATATGTCCTCTTAAAGATATAACTGGTTTTAGAATGAAATATTGAGTGTCCAAGAAATAAGGTGATGCCCTTGATGGAAAAATGTTGTTTAGACAGACAAAAATGGAGGTTTTCAATAGCAACTTTGTGAAAATGGGATAATATTCATCATGTGAGTATTTGGATGATGTGTGTAGGTCATATGAATTTTTTTTGAGTGATTTATCATAATTAGAGAAGAGTGTATGGGCACGTTCTAAAAATCCTCATGTTTAGACCTAAGGGACACTATTGGTAGGGTATGGCATTGAGCATTTCAGCAAGTAGGGAGACAAAAATGGACCATTCCTTGGGTAGACATACACAAATAAAAATATTTGTAGTGGTGGTTTGTTCCCAAAAAGAACTCACAGAGATTTTGGCTACCTTGCACCTTTCCATTGAGTTCCTTTGATAGTTTTTACATCAATAGAAAAATCATTTCTCTAAAAGGCCACTTGGACTCTTGGAAATATGAGATTGACTATTATAGAGGGGTCTCTCATGATCCTACAAATTTAGATGAATCTTAGACAATTTCCTCATATTGAGAGAAATACCCCAGCAAAGTTTGGACCACTTTTGTGCACTTAGTGCCTAAGGGACACTGCTAGTAGGGTATGGCAACCAGCATTTCAGCGAGTGGGGAGCAAAAAAAAGGACCATGTCCGGGGTAAAACTGCCTAACCAGACATGTTTTTCTTGGCATTTTGTGCCCACAAATAACTCAAATAGATTTGGGATACCTTGCAGCTTTCCATTGAATGCCTCTAATATTTTTTACATTAATAGAAAAATCATTTCCCTAAAAAAACCAGTTTGAGTCTTGAAAATATGAGATATCCTATTGTAGAGATGCCTCTCAAAATCCTATAGATTCATACAAATCATATTTATTAATTAAATTTATTTATTTATTATATATATATTTAAAAATCTTTATTTTTTCTGTCAGAGAAATTCTTTGACAAAAAATAGAAAAGGTTTTTTTTTAATAAAAAGGATCACACACACACACACACACAATTATAACTTTTTTATCAAATTGGTCAAACGGGGTTCAATAGACTGATTCCTATCAGGAGGTATATTTTTCCTAGATCTTTAAACTAATTAATGCCTATATACAAAATTATATATTTTTTAATTTGATTTAATTCCTAGGGTTTCAACAATAATTTCAAACAAAACCTAATTGATCTAATACAAGCTCTTTCCTCAATGTATTTCTAACAAAATATCTAGTATTCACAATCACAACATTTCCTCATCCAAAAAGCTTTCAAATCACAAATTCATACAAAAGAAGAATTACAATACAACCATCAACAAAAAATGGCAAGCACAAAGAAAACAATCTTTTTCGAAGAATCAGATCTAGAAGGGTTTCAAATCCTACCTTAATCCACCAATTGATAGAAGCCACAAAGAACAATCTCAAAACCTTGAGAATTCCAAGCTTTCACAATTTCCTTCAACTCAAACTCAAATCCAAAACCTATAAACCTAATTCAAGAATAATGGCCAAAAGAATCCTAATAAAGGAAACCTATTCAACCTAGGGTTTCCAAGGCTCATGCAAAACCAAAAAAGAACTCAACTTTAAACTAAGTAAATATAATTAATTTAATTAATTTATTTTTTTTGGTAAAAGGCCAAGGCCAAGAATTATATTAATTATATTAAAAGTGTTACAAAAACCCCACTTAATGCAGGTGCTGGTAGGAAAGAGTGGGATGGAGAAAACCTCTAGCCTTGCCTGGGACTGTAGTCCAGATTATAATACATAAAGATCTAAGAGGGCATAGCCTATGATTACAAAAGATTTTTCCATTCCATTAAGTGCCAATTTTATTATTAGCTCGACCTTGTCCTAATTAGGAAACTAGCTTGTGGAGAAGATAGTGATCTTTCCTTTTAATTAGACACTTTGTATTTAACTCATTGCTTAGTATTTATGTCACCAATTATGACTCTATTTGTAGGACACCGAGTATCTGATATGAGAATCTATCCCTTAACCAAAGTCTCATATCATAGCTTTTGATAGCTTTTGGACCTCCTTTTCCTGTGAATAAGATGAACTAGTGTTCACCCTAAAATGTATGGGGGAAATATGAGATCCACTTCTAAATCCAAATTCCCAAAGGAGAGATCCAAATTGATCAACCAAAAGGTTAATGCACAATCAAATCAATCTATGGAGAATATGAAAGAGGAAGAAAACCTTATATTTCCCTATAATGGAATTGTGCTTGAAATCTGAAATAATTGAAAGGAAAATACTAACCTCAAAATAGGACAAATCTGGAAAATGCCAATTTCTGATGTCTGTGTGCAGTTTCAGGCAATTCTACAACCTGTTTCAGACTGGAAATGTCGAGACAAAGAAAACCCAAAAAACTTTTATCTTTCTGACAGCAGGTAGTCTTTGACCCTGATAAAAGATCAAAGGCTACATTAATATTATGAAGGTCAACTTTGACTTTGTTCATAGATCTTGGAAGTTTTCTGAAAAGGGTATCCAAATCCAAGTTCAGATCTGAAGTTCCGCACCTACACCTGCAAGAAAAAGAGGGTTTTTTTTGTTTGTATGGGGGGTTTGCCTTGGTCAAACCCCAATTTAGGAATTAACCTTGAAATTGAATTGAAATTTTAATGTGCATAAACAAAGTAAATGAAACAATTCACCTTGCTTATATTGAAGTCCTTGTAGAGGATTCAAATCCTCAAATCCACAAGTAGGGATGCTCCAATGGGTGTAGAATGAATGTAGGATGTCTCAAATCAATTTCATTTGATCTTCAACACCAATCTTGAATGGATCTTTGCATAAGAATTGACTTGGAAGAATGTGGAAGGATGCATCTTCAAAGGGGCTCCAAAGAGATTGAATCCTTCAATGGATAACAATGGATCTCCTTGATGAATGAATTTTTGAACACTTGAATGCTTGAAGGCTTTCTTGAATGCTTGAATTCAATTCCTTGAACTTGAGAGCTTTCAAATAAAATTGATTGAGATGAGATATGAAAATGAGAGAGGAAGGCCTGCTTTTATAGTGAACTAGGGCACAAACCTCTAGAGAAGGCCAACATTGGGGAATTAAATCCCAATTAACATTAACCCCTAGAAATGGACCCATACTAAACATAATTTAAGGATTTACCATTCCAAAACCTAAAATGGCTGACCCGGAGGCAGGAAAAAAAATCTTTCCAAAACCTAATACCCAAAAATTAGAAAATCTTGAAATTTGAAATGTGAGTCAAGGATGAGGTAGAATTTTCCCTAGGTTAGAGTTGAGGTCAACCATGACCTACATCAAATTCAAGGTTGAATTTGACCCTCAAGGTCAACTTTGACCTTGAGGTCAAAAACCTCAGGACCTTGGCCCAAAATGCTAGGAAATGCAGACATGAAGTGGAAAACAGGTGTAGAGGGAAGCAGAACGGGGGGGAAAAGAAAAATACATACAAAGACCAGATCAAGGCACTTAACATGACCCCATACCACTCACTCAGAGGGATAAACACTTTTATCATGGAAGTGCTTCCATTTTAAGATGATACATTAAGCCCCCACTTTAGCAAGAGTACGAACTCGATGCAACTCTTGGTAAAGGAGAATAGAATGAAAAGATAATATTATCGTAATCCATGGGACAAAGAGAAACCTTAAGCCCCCAGGGAATCAAGTCTTCATTGACTCCCAGATAACAATAAGAGAGACATCTCTAGAGAGAGAAAGAAAGGGTGTGATTATCTCGCCCAATGAGAACTTGTGTCCCATTGTGAACCACACAAGGAAATGGCACAACTAGAAAGATGCAATTGAACCACCTAGTGAATGTGGCTACTCAATAGTGAAACCATCAAGGATTCACCCTTAGGAATATTCTATTCCATAAGAATAAAACCAAAAATTAAAGAGATCTAGTCTTAAGGACACCTACGACCTTAAAGGATCAAAATATATGTATATTTGAAATTGGAGGGATCAAGAGATCCTAAAATATAAATCCATGCTTTAAGGATTAGTTACTAATCCAAAAAGGGAAAAAGGTATCTTGAAAGATAATATGTACATATCAAAAAGTGTGTGTGCGTAATAGGTGAGCAAAGCGTATGCCCCCACATTAAAGTTATTGCTAACACTTTAACAAGAGCAATGGCTTTAACGAAAACATAAATAACTCCACTGATTACGTTTCCATGTTGAGATGACCCCAGAAAAAGAAAAATCAAGGGAAATATCATAGAAACATACAGAGAACAGAAAAGGGATCTACCTACCGTGGGGTCAGTATGATCATAAGATAATATATATATGATATTATTGCAAAGATAATATATATATGATATTATTGACATCATTCCCCAATGAAAGTAGAACTACGATCACAAAGGAGGAAAGATCATATAAGATATACGAAGGAGAGTCTTTTCAGACCATGACATGGAGACCAAAAAGAGTTAGTGCTACCATGTCTTGAATCCAAGAAGATTACACATAGAAACATTTACGAACAATAGCACATTTACGACATAACATGGAACAACGCATAGAAGAATAGAAATACATATAGAGGAATGGAACAATAGGTTCGAATCCTTTATCACCTTTTACTAACTGAGTAACAAGGACCATATAAAAGAATCTAACAAAATTTAGCAAATACATTACGGGAGAAGCATAGTACAAAATGAAAACATACAACAAAGCTACCCCAAAGGACAAGCCGATCACGCATGCCACCTACTCTCCCCATCTCATTGTTTATTATTTAGGGAAGGTGGGTAACTCACAAGAGGGACTATATCCAACATAGTAGGAATGATAGCTAGTTCCAAATGAGGATCCTCTTGAGAATCACAATGTTTGACACTAGGTGTAAGAGTTAATTATGATGAAAGCATATTAGGTAAATCAATGTCAATGTCAATAGTCTCATATTCATCATTAACATAATTAGTATCATCAAGAGTATCTTCTTCATCCAAATTAATCAAAATAGGATATAAGATACAAATAGAATCATCATAATCATGCATCTTAACATCATTATTAGTAACAACTTCTTTTAACACATCATGCATAGATTTATCCGAAGAAGGTAGAGATCTTTGAAGAATAGAATTATGAGCTTTAGCATTAGCACGACGCTTCTTACAACATTCATTGTTAGATCGATTATTTTTTGATTTATTTGAAATAGGTTGAGAACTAGGAGGAACAATCATAGGATCCTTCATAGGTTCTTTAGGAAGATCAATAGGATGATCAACAATAAGAGGAACTTGATTAACAGAACTACAAGCCATAGTTAAAGGAGGTATGGAAGGTGTAGGAAAAAGACCATGATTAAGATCCATAGGAGGTATACTTATTTCAAGAATCTTATGATGTTTATAAGCTTGATAAGAATGAAAAATATTATCAGGTTGAGGAGGACCTGAATTAGGTAATGAAGGACAAAAGAAATCAAGAGTAGGACAATCTCTAGGCCTAGAAAGTTGATATAAACTATGATTGACTATCTTCACTTCTTCATCATGAACAAATTTAAGACATTTATGGATAGGTGAAGCAACAAGATGCATGGAATTCAACCAAGGAAAACCTAGCTTAACTTGAAATTGATCAGAAGTAGGAACAACAACAAAGGTAGTGTTCACAATTTTTCCACAAAGTTCAACCGGTAAAGTAATAGAATCAAATGATGGATAAATAAAACCATTACAAGTTTGAATCCATACATCCGATGTATCATAAGACAACCACGAGTAGGTTTCTGAGAAATCCTAGCATAAATGTAAAGGGGACCATCATGAGCCTTAATAGTCTCAGAGTCATCGAAGGTAATCAAAAGTTCCTAAGGTCTTTTATTCTTAGGTTGTTGTCAAGGTTTAGGTTGAGTTTTCAATTTAGGCTTAGGTTTTGGTCTAGGTTGAGATTGAACTTTAGGTTGAATCTAAGGTTGAGATTGAGGTTGAGGTGGAGATACAGATTGACCAACTTGCTCCACTTGATTAACAACATGATTGAGATCATCCATCTTTGAATCATACATAATTTCCATAGCAGATGGCTAAGAAATGGTATTAGTATCATGTGTAGGTAAAGGATTCATATAGATTTGAAGGTTTTGATTAGGAGGAGAGATATATTTATTCCCACTACCATCAAGATTATCAATAGATAAGGAGTTAGAGTCAATTAATTCTTGAACCTTATGTTTTAAAGAATAACACTTCTTAGTATCATGACCATTCTAGTGATGATATTGACAAAAAGAATTTTGATCAAAAGATTTAGATGCAATCGTAGCAGGTAAAAGAGGTTGAATAGGAGGTAAAGTAATCATATTAGTAGTTAACAACCTATTCATAATAGCATGTAAAGATTCAGAAAGAGGAGTAAAAATATGATTTAATTGAAAAGTAGTGGATGCAGAAGTGGCATTGTGAGATGCAACAACAACTTGATCAACAACTTCATTTTCTTGTTTGTTTATCTTGACATAGTTGTTGAATTTTTGAAATTTGTTTAGATTAGGAGCAGCATCACTCTTATCAACTAGAATAGGAGCCATTGGAGTGTTTCTCTCAAATTGACTCACTTGTAATTGATAATGATGAAGCACTGCACAAAGTTGTTGAAAAGAGGTAAATTCAGTAAGCAGAATCTTATCTCTAATATCCTTTTGCAAATTTGAAATAAACATACATTGAATATCAATATCAGGAATAGGATAGGAGATATGAGCATGAAAATGCTTAAATCTACCAATAAATTCAGTTAATTTTTCTTTACCACTTTGTTTACAATGCATCAAATCAATCAAAGACACTTGTGGGCCAATGCTATTTTGAAATTGTTGAATAAAGGCATTAGCAAGTTTTGGAAAGGAATCAATAGAATAAGGAGGCAAGGAACAATACCATTGTAAGGCCTTGTCATGGAAGGTTCTATAAAATAGTTTGGCTAAAATCCTGTGGTCATGAGCATAATCACTACAAAGGATTTGGAATGTTTTAACATGATGAACGAGATCTCCTTTTCCATTATAATTCTCAAGATGAGGCATGTCGACTTGCTAAGGAACAGGAGTACAAATAAAATCCAAGGACAAAGAGCTTCCCATGTCACATGTAGGAATACTAAACTTGTTTTGAGTTAAGGAAGCAAGTTGTTGTTGTAAGGATGACACAGTTTGAGCCAAATTGATGATTGTTGAATCATTAGAGGAAATAGGAGGAATAGAAACATTAGAAACACTAGGTAAAGTGTAAGAAGCTACAAGAATAGAAGACACAACTGGAGGAACACTAGGAACTAAAGTTGGAAGTGGATTGGAATAAGTAAAAGGAACATTAAGATATGAAGGTCATGACGTAGGAAGGGACACGGGAGGAACACTCATAGGAACATAGGTAACCGTCACAGTCACCAAAGAAGGACTATAGGTAGGAATACTAGGTAAATGATTAGAAGAGGGTTCAATGCTAGTGATAGGAGGAATCAACCCTAAATCTTGAGCTTCTTGAGCTAAAGGTTTAACATTTGAATGCACGAGGTGAGTAATACAACGTAAGAGGTTAACACCTTGATCACTATGACCAAAAATTTCTTAACAACATCTATAGCTTGAATAGAATCTTGATTATGGTTTCCTTAAATAAGCCAATTTCCCATTTTATCAAGTTCAGTTGAAATTTTTTGAACTTGTTCAGGAGGAAATTTTAAAGCATCATCCTCATCATGAGATGAGTGAGAAGAGTTTTTCTCCATTGTAGGATTAGAATCATAAAGAATCAAATTATCATCCGGGATCCTAAGGAAAGGAGAGGAAGATTTAGGGTCAAAGGCACCCATGAGTCTATGACTTCTTCTAACCGGAATGATATAAGTAGAACTAGTAGTAGTAAAGTTCATAAACCAATGCAATGCAAATGAACTAAACTAAGACCACATAAAGCATGAATATTTTTGTATTTTTGAAATCTAATTAGCATGCAAGATTTAAAATAAAAGAGAAATCTAATACCAAAAGATAATATATTATCTAACACCAAAAAGAAAGAGAGTAACCTAGTCGGGTTCACCAAAATGAATAAGATGAAATAGTTTTCACCCTATTATGTATGGGGGAAATATGAGATCCACTTCTAAATCCAAATTCCCAAAGGAGAGATCCAAATTGATCAACCAAAAGGTTAATGCACAATCGAATCAATCTATGGAGAATATGAAAGAGGAAGAAAACCTTATATTTCCCTATAATGGAATTGTGCTTGAAATCTGAAATAATTGAAAGGCAAATACTAACCTCAAAATAGGGAAAATCTAGAAAATGCCAATTTCTGATGTTTGTGTGCAGTTTTGGGCAATTCTATAACCTATTTCAGAATGTAAATGTCGAGACAAAGAAAACCCAAAATTTTTTTATCTTTCTAATAGTAGGTAGTCTTTGACCCTGATAAAAGGTCAAAGGCTACATTAATATTCTGAAGGTCAACTTTGACTTTGTTCGCAGATCTTGAAAGTTCACCGAAAAGGGTATCCAAATCCAAGTTCAGATCCGAAGTTCCGCACCTGCACCAACAAGAAAAAGAAGGTTTTTTCTATTTGTATGGCGGGTTTGCCTTGGTCAAACCCCAATTTAGAAATTAACCTTGAAATTGAATTGAAATTGTAGTGTGCATAAACAAAGTAAATGAAAGAATTCACCTTGCTTATGTTGAAGTCCTTGTAGTGGATTCAAATCCTCAAAGCCACAAGTAGGGATGCTCCAATGGGTGTAGAATGAATGTAGGATGTCTCAATTCAATGGAATTTGATCGTAAACAACAATCTTGAATGGATCTTTGCATAAGAATTGACTTGGAAGAATGTGGATGGATGGATCTTCAAGGGGGCTCCAAAGAGATTGAATCCTTCAATGGCTAACAATGGATTTCCTTGATGAATGAATGCTTGGACACTTGAATGCTTGAAGGCTTTCTTGAATGCTTGAATTCACTTGCTTGCACTTGAGAGATTGCTAATGAAATTCCTTGAGATGAGATATGAAAATGAGAGAGGAAGGCCTCCTTTTATAGTGAAGTATGGCACAAACCTCTAGAGAAGGCTGATATTGGGGAATTAAATCCTAATTAATAGACCCATATTAAATATTATTTAATGATTTACCATTCTAAAACCCAAAATGGTCAACCCGGAGGCAGGAAAAAGAATCTTTCCAAAACCCGATACCCGAAAATCAGAAAATCTTGAAATTTGAAGTGTGGATCAGAGTCAAGGTAGACTCTTCCCTAGGTCAGAGTCGAGGTTCAATTTGACCCTCAAGTTTGACTTTGACCTTGAGGTCAAAAACCTTAGGACCTCAGCCCAGAATGCTAGGAAATGTAGACATGAAGTGCAGAATAGTTGCAGATGAAAGCAGAACAGGGGGAAAAGCCAACTACATGCAAAGACCTAATCAAGGAGCTTAACATGACCCCATACCACTCACTCAGAGGGCTAAACACTCTTATCATGGAAGTGCTTCCATTTTAAGATGATACAACCTGTAATAACTAAATTTGGCTAAGATCCCCGTTAGTATGTACAAAGAAAAACTATAATTGTAACTTAACACTAATATTCATCATTTCTAAACATAAATTAATCATCCTCTTTTTTCTTATTTTAATATATCTTGAGAAGGGAATAAGCTTCCTTACCCCATTGCATAACTACATAAATATGCTTGAAACTTGATAGCATTTAAAGGATTAGTTCAAAGATAAATCTTGTCTAATTGTTGCATTAACGATATGATATATAGTGAAACCAAATTCTAGAATTAATCTTAACAATATAGCCCTATTCATGCATGAACCATCTTTCTACTTAATAAAGATTAATATCCCTGACTGGAGATTAGTTAATATTAATTTTCTTTTACCAATTTATTAATTTTATAATAAAATTATTAACATTAATATTTAATTTTATTAAAATAATGACTTAAAGTTAAATAAATATATGATTCATTTTAAAATATAATATATATTAATACTAAACCTAATACATATCACCATTTGTAATATTATAACTAAATTAAAACTTTCTTTTAACAAAATTAATATTACAACATTCTTAATTAATAAAAATTATATTATTTCTATTATATAAAAGATATTATCTTATAATTATTTCTATAGTTATATATAAATATGAATACCATTAACTCTAGCAACATAAACTTATTCATCCATGCCCATCTTTATATTGTCAATCTGAGTGAAAATAAACTCCCTTCAATAAGTGATATTAATATGACTTAGTTTCTTACTTTCATTCATTCTTTTCTTAACTTAGTTTCTTATTTTTAATTCATTATTTTCTTAAGATAGTTATTGTTGGCCTATTTCTAAAATGGTGGGGAGGCCTTCTTAGGCAAACAATATATGCTTAAGTGCCACATGAGTATTGATATGTTTTTTCCCACTCTCTTTTAAAATCAACATAAATATTTTGAGAGTTTGTATTGTTAACAAGGAGTCACCAATATTCTTTTTTTGTCATCAACATTTCAAATCATACTACATGAGAAATCCATCATGAGGATGCAAGGGAGAAAAAAGAGCATAAGATGGTAGCAAACAATAAAAAATGAGGAAGGAGAAAGTAAGGGAGAAGAGAGAAGAGAGGCGCACAAAGATCAACAATGACAACTCCTTCACCTAATCACAAATAAAACTATTTTTTATTATATCTGTTAATTTTAGCTCATCAGCACAACCTCGTATAGAGTGTGTACTTGAAAAATAATATTGGATGACCCCACATGCATTATTTTAAATATTTCTCTCAACGACCATGATTATTTTTTTCTACTGGGGTATGTGCAGGATCATGGTATGCCAAAAAGTGGCGATGTGAAAAAGAAGTCCTGATTGCTAGACTCTTTGAAAAAAAATTGACTTTCAAATAGTATAACATTTTGAAATCTGAAATATACATCACATTCTATGGTTCACCTAATACAATAATAATAAAGATTTTTTTCAATTTGATGAAGTTTAGACTAAGTTAAGGTGGTCAGACATGAGAGTTTTTATATTCAGGAAATTTTGTAGCATAAAAATCATAATTAATTATTTACTTAAAAAAAATATGCATCACATCCGAACATGAGTCTACCATATTTATCTAGAATCTTATAAAAAAATATTATCATTTGATTTTGTTTAATGTGGTCAGACATACACCTACTTATTATCTGTCTAGTCCTGATTCATAGACTTATTGAAAAATAGCTATAACTTTCAAACTGTATAACATTTTTGAAATCCAAAACATGTGTCACATTCTATGATTTTCCTACTACAAGATAAATAAATAAAAATTTCCAATTTGATAAAGTTTAGACTAAGTTAATGTGGTCAGACATGAGAGTTTTTGTATTTTGGAAAAGTTGTTGAAGAAAAATCATAATTAATTATTTACTTGGAAAAAATTAAAAAGAAATATGTGTCACATTTGGACATGACTCTACTACTTATATCTAGAATCTTGTAAAAAAAATATCATCTACTACATTGAAATTTGAAAGTTTCAACATTAGAATAATTGTTTTTAAAAAAAGGCCTAGTATCTTAGAAACTATTGTATTGTCTTAAAATGGAAGCATTTCCATGTAAAGAGCATTTAGCCCTCTGAGTGAGTGGTTTGGCTCATGTCAAATCTACCCTTTTCTTAGATATGACTTGTTCTCCCCATTCTACTTCTATCTGTCCATATTTTTCAGTATATTTCTACATTTCCTGGCATTATGGACTGAGGTCCTGAGGTATTTGACCTCAAGGT
The DNA here is from genome assembly GCA_027943335.1 of Chamaecyparis obtusa. NCBI lineage: Eukaryota > Viridiplantae > Streptophyta > Pinopsida > Cupressales > Cupressaceae > Chamaecyparis > Chamaecyparis obtusa. Next base: position 214,779 of record BSBK01007245.1, on the reverse strand, counting down.
CAAAGTCGACCTTGAGGGTCAAAGTTGACCTCAACTCTGACCTAGGTCAAGGTTGACCTCAACTCCAACCTAGGGTAGAGTCTACCTCATTTTTGACCTAGGGTTCAAATTTCAAGTTCCCATGATTTTCAGGTGTCGGGTTTCAGAGATATTTGTTTTCCAGCCTCCGGGTCGGCCATTTCGGGTTTCAAAATGGTAAATACTTAAATTACATTTAATATGGGTCCATTTCTAAGAGTTAAGATTAATTGAAATTTAATTCCCCAATGTTGGCCTTCTCTAGAGGTTTGTGCCCTAGATCACTATAAAAGGAGGCCTTCCTCTCTCATTTCATCAATCCATTTTCCATACCTCTCAACCAAGTTTTGTGAGAACATATTTCATCTCAAGAAAAGGTCAAGAAAGAATTTCATCAAATATTTTCAAGGAAGCATTCAAGTTCTATTCTCCATTCAAGTTCTCCATTGAAGATCAAGGATTCAAGCATTCAAGCCTTTGAAGCAATTTGGTTCAAACATGCAAGATTCATCATTCAAACCCTAGATATAGCCATCATGATGGTGTCATCTTCCTTCAAGATCCTTTGTTCATCTTCTAGATCCATTCATTCTTCTATCAAGGTGGATTCCAAGCATACAAACATGGAGGTTTTGTATTTACTTTCATGGTTTTGATTTACATTTGCCATTGTTGTGTTCAAGCTTTCATATCAATATACTTGTTTACATTCAAAATACAATTGCATATCTATTGAATTGCATAGCTTCATTGTTAGATCTACTTCTACTACTTACTAGCAGTCTCATTTCAATTTCAATATTAGGGTTGATTCCAAACCGAAGTTGGACCAAGGCAAACCCCTCAAATAAACAATAAAAAACCTCTTTTTTTTGCAAGTACAGGTGCAGAACTTTAGATCTGAGCTTGGATTTGGATACCCTTTTCAGTGAACTTTCGAGATCTGTGAACAAAGTCAAATTTGACCTTCTGAATAAGAATGTAGCCTTTGACCTTTTATCAAGGTCAAAGACTACTTGTTGTCAGAAAGATAAAAAATTTCTGGGTTTTCTTCGTCTCGGCATTTCCAGTCTGAAATAGGTTGTAGAATTGTCTGAAACTACACACACACATAAAAAATTGGCATTTTCCAAATTTGTTCTATTTTAAGGTTAGTATTTGCCTTTCAATTATTGCAGATTTCAAGCACAATTGCATTATAGGGAAATATAAGGTTTTCTTCCTCTTTCATATTCTCCGTAGATTGATTTGATTGTGCATTAACCTTTTGGTTGATCAATTTGGATCTCTCCTTTGGAAATTTGGATTTAGAAGTGGATCTCATATTTCCCCCATACATTTTAGGGTGAACACTATTTTCATCCTATTCATTTTGGTGAACCCGACAAGCTTACTCTCTTTCTTTTTGGTGTTAAATTGCCTTTTACATTAGATCTAGTTTATGCTCTTGCATTTTAAAATTCAAAAATACAAAAAAATCTATATATTCAATAAAATACAAAAATATTTCTTACATTTCATTTTCTATGGAGATTTTTAAGATGCTTTGGTGTGTGGTCATGTTGTTTATTACCCTTCTTTTAGAATCTCTTTATAATACCTATGATGTTTATGAGAGTATCATTATATTGATGACCCTTCACTTTGCTCTTGCCTATGCTTTTGTGAAGTTGACCGACACTAGTCTTCCTACATTCAAAACCTTTATTAAAGATTTATGTGGTAGCCTTATTAATCTTTTGGATCATGTGAAGAATTTGGTAGATGATACACCATCTCCTAATCTTCCTAATCCTAATCCTATCAATCCTAATCTTAATCATATCAATCCTAATCCTAATTCTAATCATCCTAATCCTAATGTGATACCTAATTCTCCATCTATTCATCCTCGCTCTTCCCATACTTATGATGGGATTCAAGCTATAGCTCAGGATGCGGATGTGCAATATTTCTTTGATTTACCTTCTCCTTCGATTCATGATGATATTAAAGGAAAGGGTAAAGAAACTTCTTCAAAACCTATTATCCCACCTTATACAACCTTTACTCATGCACATGATAAACAATCACCTCTTGTAGAAGCTTTACATAATATGTACACTACTAGATATAATATGGTGACTAAACAAGGTTATAAAGGTTTAGGGCTTGGAGTTAACGAGCATGGTATTAGGTTTCCATTTCATATACCCCCTAAACCACATATGTATGGTGTTGGTTGTTCAAAATATCAAGTCAAGGTAGGTGATGTTGATCATCATCCTCCTCTTCACATTCTTCTCCCCACACCTATCTTAGATAACCCTAATACTCATCAAGAAGTGGCTAAGAAGGTATATGTTGAACTAATGAATTCCAAGAAAGAAATATTTAGACCTATGTTGATAGATGCTTTATAAAAATATAAATGTCCTTTGCATTATAGCAACACACATTTACTTGCTGATTGTAAACATTTCAAGCTATATGTTAGAGAAAGAGCTGCTTTAAGAATTATATCTCACTCTCGTGCAATTTTACAATTCCTTCATAATTTTGATATAGGGGATTCCCCTCCTTGTGATATAATGTAAATATTATTCCCTTCTTGTCTCATGATTGGGGGGAAAGAGGTGTATTTCCATCTAGTCTCCTAGGATCCATTAGGCTTTTAGCATATATGGTGCCTTGAGCTTAATTGGTATTCTTTCTCTCCTATCTTTCTATGGTTTTTTATAATCATCCACAGAATCTATTTTTCAAGATATCTTTTCTAAGACATTCATTTTGTGAAGGTATCCCTTGTATCTATCTCTAGGGGGAAAGTTACCTCCTTCTTTCTCTTTGTCTAGGGAATTTCTTTCCTTAGCTTAGTGGTATTTGTTTATATTGCAACATTATTTCAACATATTGATAGATGTTTTGACTATGGATAACTTTCTTATATGAGAAGTTGTTGTCCTAAGTTGTCACCTCTTCTCTATGTTATAAATTATGTTCTTTATAAACTCTCACCCTTGCTTTGGTGTTAGAGTTGTTTCCCTCATTCCAAATATTCCTCTTCCTTTTCTTTGTCGGGGGCTTGATGATTGAATCTTTGTTCCCGTTGTCAAAAGATGATATTTTATCTAAAGAACTCCTCTTTGGTGGAGGTCTTGTTGATAAGATCTCTTTCTTTGAGGATCCTTTTCCATGATGGACATATTCTTTTCATGATTATCTATACTCTTGGATGTAGGTGTCAATATCCCTTGCTAAGAATATGGTGTACATTTTTGTAAATAGGATATCTCCTTGCATTGTGAAGTAGGTATCCTCTTCCATCTTTGTTCCTACACTTCGGGGGAAAGGATTCCATCTCCTTCTTTTCTATCTTTTCGGGATTCACCTCTTTCCTTGGTTAAGCAGTATCTATCTATTATGTGATATCCAATCATACATGAAAATTTTGGTTTGCATTGAGGATCTATGTCCTTGATAACAACCTCTTTTGTTGTTTGACATTGGGTTTCCATGGTTGATAAATCTCTCACCTTGGAAACTGAATAGTGTGCTATCCCTCACAAGGGTTACTTTTTTTTTTCACTTCTTGCATGATATCTCTTTGCATTTGTCCCTTCCATGGCCTCATAGGAGCTGTGACCTTCTTGGCTTGGACTGGGTGTTTTTTGTGGATACTGTCTTGATGTTGAAGAAGGCTTTATCCTTGTTCTTTCCTTTCCTTAACATGTCAAAATAGTATGTTTTTTCCATATTAAGGAGGAGGGCATATATAGGGTCTCCCTTGTACTATAATTTTTTAATTTTTACATGCTAAATCCTGAAAAGACATGTATCTATATGCTAAATCTTCTGAAGGTAACACACATAAGTTGCTAAATCCTGAGGAGACACACATTTTTCAAAAAATTTCTATATGCTAAATCTTGGAAGGTAACACACATAAGTTGCCAAATCCTAAAGGGACACCCATTTCTAATTCTAAATATGCTAAATCCTCTGAAGTTAATGCACATAAGTTGCTAAATCATGAAGGGACACACATCTATATGCTAAATCCTCTGAAGGTAACACACATAAGTTGCTAAATCTTGAGGAGGCATACATTTCATATTCATATTGATACAAGAAGGTGGATCTATGGGTATTCCACAAGCTTCCAGAAGATGCATTGCAATTACAAGCACAGTTTATGGCTGAACCTTTTGGGTTCTCCCTCCAGGGTGATTGATGGTAAGGTGGGCATCTTACTAGGAGAGGTAATCACTCTTTTCCCTTTCTCTCTTTTCGCTTTCATGCTAGTAGGAATGGATCATGAAGCTATGTTATTTATAGTGTTTCTCTTTTCTTTCTTATGTAATCATTTATGCTCTTATGATAGCTTTCCAAATATGATATTAGTATGAGAAGTGTTTCTTAGTAAGGTTTCTTGTGCTAGATGATTTGGGTTTGTTTTAGTACTAACCCTTCTTTTGTGTCTTCTTCCTTTTTGTTTTTGCACCCTCGTGTGCATATGTTGAGTTAGAATCCTTATCCTAGGGGCTTATGTCCCTAACTAAGTGTCATCCTATCTCATTCTGAATCCACTAGGATCTCTTCTTCCTTCTCCTTTACCAAAAGTTTTCATCGAATCCATACTCTTGCTAAAGTGGGGGCTTAATTTTGTACACACTCAGGTAGTGGACTTCTCTAAGTCATTACATCTAAGGAAATCCATGAATAGGAAACCTTATAAAGTGACCTAGAGCTCTCTATGTATGGAGTTGCAAGATTATTAAAATTTCTCTCAGCTAGAGCTATAAAGCTTATGACCTTGCTAGTCAACCACACAATGAGAGATTCAAATGAAGACAAGGGAAAGAATGCCAATATCCTCAAGAATCAAATGAAATGCAATGAAATGCTATGCTATGATATGAAAGTGCAAGCTAAGCTATGGAAATGAAAGGACAAGTATTACCAAGCCTCCTAATTAAGCTATGTGACCTAATCTATAGCATAAAGGAAACTAAGCTATGAATGTCATGATCATGAAACTAAATTGCACGTATGAAGCTAAGATAGCATGTAAATATGAAATCCAAGAATGAAAGATGATCTCCAAAGCTCCAAAGTCACCTAGAAAACCTACAGCATAACATTAGTATTCAAAAGATGCATATTAAAAATGAACAAGAGAGCTCTTCTTTTATAGGAAATGAGAAACAATGGACAATGAAGATTAAGAGGCAAAAGATTTAATCAAGGGTGGGGCTTGAAGAAGGAGTAATCCATGTGCACAAATATTCTCCAATGAGAAAATAAGAGTTGACTTTAGTGTCCATATGAGACAAAAAGTACTTTTTTTCTTTTTATAGAATAATGCTTTATTTGTGCAACTTTAAGATAGGAGGAAAAGTGGGGACTTTTTATTTAATAAAAGGGGAGGAAATATTCCTTTTAATTAAATAAAGGCTTAGGATAAAATGGTTAATCCATGAAAATGATCGAATAAAATAGAATAGGATTTGATCAAGAAAATTGATATTAAGCTGAAGATGCTGATTTAGGAAATTGATAAATTGTTGAATGGGGGCCCAAAGTCTAGGCGACCATTTTAGGGTGCATACATTTGACCCTTTTTGGGTAATGTAAGATCGATTTGGGATCACATGTGGCCATAGAAGAATTGAAATGTGAGATTGATTTGGGGTCATAAGATAACTCAGATGTGTGTTTGATGGATGGGAACACATCAGGACAAGCATAAGCTGGCAAAGATAAGCTGAAAGACAAAACCAACACCGTTTCTATTAAGTACTAATCAAGTCTCAAAATAAGAGATAAGAATCTCAAGAAAAGTTAATTGATAAGTTGAATCAAGGATTGAAGCTGATAGGTACTTCCCCCTCAGAATCGAAATCAAAATCTGGTAGAGGAGAAGCAGCAAATTGATAAAATTGATCAAATCGAAGATGAAGGACAATAGAATAACCATCAAGCAGTGAAGATATGCCCCAGTTTGACTAGGTTTGATCGAGAAAGATATAGAATAAAGGTTAAGTCAAACCTTAGAGAGATGAAGCAAAGGGGATGAATGAAAGACTAGAAGGTTGAAAGAGATACGAATGAAGATGCCCCAACAAAGATCAAAGGATTAGACCTCAAATGGTCAGACAATTGCGCAAAAGAAGGGGAAATTTTGAAATGAAATTTTGACTATCAAGATGAACTTAGATTTCAATTTTGAGTCTGAAAATGGATCCAGGACATCGAAATTAGCCAAGGGTGCAATTTTTGCACAATTTTGAGGTGTTTTGAAAATTAGGTCAAGAAGTCAAAATGCTATAAAAGGGGGTAAAAAGGTCATAGAAAAGGATGTGATGTGAAAGACAAGGAGTGAAAGACATGATCGAGAGGAAGTGAAAGGTGAGCACAGCTGATTGACTAGTCCGTGAAAGATTAAAAGGAGAGCTCTCTCCATATGCAAGATGCAAAACTAATCTAATATGAACCTAGAAAAAAATGCAAGATACTATGAAAAGTGGTTGACTTGCAAGGTCACAACGCCAATAAACATCTAATAATCATCATCGAGCTTTATTGGTAGCATCGTAAGATCATACAATGCACACTAGTATAACTATGTGAATCTAAATATGATCTATATTAGATAGAATGTGGGAAGCTCACCTAGGCACCAAAAACATATGAGTCAAGATGACTAGTGTAGTGAGATTACCTAAGTTTAATATGGAAAGATTATACTCGCATCGAGACACAAGGAAAGTCAAGATGACTATAAGTATGCACTTGCAAAAATAATCAAGGATAATACCTTTTAGACCCCAATGTCAAGCGGGACAAGCATAAATGCTAATGACACTTAGGACCAACAAAGTATACCCACAAGAAGAAAAAGAAATAAAACATGTTTTCATTCCCTTAGTCTTCTAACTATGCATCATTGAAAACTATCTTTGGGAGAGAACACTCATCAAATGAATCATCATAAACAACACACAAAGAAATAAAATCAAACAAGTCTCAGCGAGTCGATTGTTTAAGTGTGTGTGTGTAGGTCATAGAGTCAAACTTTAAGTATCATATCTGCTAATTTTTAAATATCACATCATTCTAGACTGTGGGCAAGACATTTGATAAGTGTTGAGAAACACTTGACGCTAGGGTAGTGTTGAAAAACATAGTTGGGTAATGTTGAGAAACATTGTTTGCAAGATGTCCTAGAGACCAATGCATCCTAGAGACCAAAGCTAACACAATGATGCCCCCTAGACAAAGACAAAGACCAATTCCAAACCAAGGAAACAAGTATAAGGCATGATGGAGAAAGGCTAAGTGTCGAGGATGCATGCTGAAAAATAAGGGTGCCAAGGCCTCAAGTAGTGCCTATTTCTAGGTTTTCACCACTTGGATTTTATTGCAATTTTTTCTCTTTTTATCAATTTTTTTTTGGATTTTTGTTACCAAGGCGCCTGTTTCCAGGTTTCCACCAAGGCACTTTTTCTATTTTTTTTATTTTTTTGTTTGCTATTTTTTTTTTGTTATTTTTTTATTTTTTTGTATTTTTTTAGGACTTTATATGATTTTTAGGATTTGGTTTTTTCAGCATCATATATGAATTTTTTTGTGATTTTTTTAGGATCATAAAATATGTACAAAGAATGCCCCCAAACAGAATAGGCATCATGGATAGAACTTCTTGAGGTGCAAAACATTGATAGGATCAGGGAGCTGATCTCCCTCTAGATCAGATAATAAATAAGCACATGTTCCAAAAGCAATAGTAATAATGTATGGTCCAAGCCAATTAGGTTCAAGATTTCCCTTTTTTTCTCTATGTTGTTGGTTCTTAGGATTCTCACGCAGGAAAAGATCGCCTACTTGGAATTCTCTAGGGTGAACCTTCTTGTTAAATGCTTTGGACATATGCTTTTGATAAACTCTCATGTGATCAAATGATGCTCTTCATTTCTCATCAAGAAGTTCCAATTCTTGCAATCTCATGGCACGATAATCTCCATCTGTAACCAAACCTTTGAGAGAGACTCTAAGTGAAGGAATCTCAACTTCTAAAGGTAACACTGCTTCAATGCCATAAGTGAGGGCAAAAGGAGTAGCCTCTGTTAGAGTACAAATACTCATTCTGTAGGCCCATAAGGCTGGATTGATCTGTAAATGCCAGTCTCTTCCATTCTTGTGAGCTATTCTATGGAGAATTTTGAGAATGGCTTTATTAGAAGCCTTTGCTTGTCCATTTCCTTGTGGGAAGTAAATGGAGGACCAATGTTGTTATATCTTGATTTTTTTGCAGAGGTGTGTAAGGTCCTTTTTTTTAAATTGACCTCCATTATCGGTGATTATTTCAGAAGGTACTCCAAATCGATAGATGATGTGATTCAAAATGAACAAAGAAATTGTCCTACCTGAAGCAACAAAAAGTGGAACAGCTTCTACCCATTTGGTAAAGTAGTCAGTAGCAATAATGATAAATTTATGTCCACCTGATGAGTTGGGATAAATTTTTCCAACAAGATCAAAGGCCCAGCACTGAAATGGCCAATGAGAAATAGAAGGAATAAGCTCCCTACCTGGAGGATGAATCAAGTTTCCATGTTTTTGACACTTTTCACATGATTTGGCAAAAGCTATGGCATCCATCTGCATTGTGGGCCAATAGTACCCCTCCCTAAGCAACCTTCAAGCCATGGAAAGACCAATGGAATGTCCTCCACAAATGCCCTCATGAATGTTAGCTAATGCTCGGTCAGACTCATCCTTTTCCAAGCACCTAAGAAGTGTCCCATCTAAACCCATCCTATATAGATCACCAGAGATAAGGGTATTCCAAGAGGCATTATGGGTGAGGTTTCTTCTCTCAAAATGGTTGAAGGTTTCAGGAATAATGCCATTGTGGAGATATGAGTAAATGGCACCATAGAGGGATGACTCATGGCTAACCAAGGTACAAATGACATGGCTTTCTAAGGAATCAAAGATAGGGTAACGTAGCTCTTCCACCAGGAACTCATATCTGGACTCATGTTGTTCTAGCTGAAGAAGGGAAGCCAATGTAGCCATAGCATCAGTTGCTTTAATCTCTGCTCTAGGGATTTGTTGAAATGTAATGAAGGTGAAATATCGGTGCAAGGAATCAACCATCTTCTTATAGGGTATTAGTTTGTCATCCTTTGTTTGATATTCTTCATTAACTTGGTTAATTATCAATTACGAATCCCCATAAATGTGCAGCTCTGTAATTCCCCATTCTATATCCATTTTCAATCCATTCATCAAGGCCTCATATTCAACAATGTTGTTTGTGCATGGGAACAATAACTTATAGGACTTAGGAATAGTATACCCATGAGGAGAGACAAACAACACTCCAGCTCCTGAACCATTGTGCATGAAAGAGCTATCAAAGAACATCTTCCATGTTCTTGTAGTCAGGTACATGATGTGCTCGTTTGGAAATTCAACTTGAACGGGCATACTATCTTGAATGGGAAAATCAGCCAGTTGATCACTGATAGCTTGTCCTTTTATGGCTTTATGCTCAACATACTCAATGTCAAATTCTAAGAGAATCATCATCCATTTAGCAAGTCTACCTATGAGAGAAGCCTTACCGAGAAAATACTTAAGAGGGTCCATCTTGGCTATGAGGTTTATTGTATGCACAAGCATGTAGTGTCACAACTTTTCGAAAGCAAACACCACCGCAAGGCAAGATTTTTTAATACTAGTGTAATTGATCTCATAGAAAACAAGTGTTCTGCTGATGTAATAGATAGCTCTTTCTTTTCCAGTGTCATCAAGTTGAGCCAATAATGCCCCCAAGGAAGAATCTATTTCTGAAACATATAATATGAGTGCTTTTTTTGGGATAGGAGGCATCAAAACTGGAGGATTGGCCAAGTACTATTTGATTTGGTCCATGCTTTTTTGACAATCCTCACTCCAGACACATTTAACCCCTTTGTGCAATGTCTTATTAAAGGGTTGAGCTCTATCTGCTAGTTGTGAAATAAACCTCCTTATAGATTGAAGGCGTCCCTAGAGACTCCTCATTTTGCTGAGGTTTTTGGGAGGTGGCATATCCAATATTGCTTGAACTTTCTCTGGATCCACCTCTATTCCTTTGGCTGAAATAATAAATCCTATAAGTTTACCGGAGGTGACTCCAAATGCACACTTTTTGGGATTTAATCTCAGCTGAAACTATTCCATATGATCTAAAATGATTTCTAGATCTTCTAGGTGTGTATTCCTTTTTTTGGATTTTTCCAAGGTATCATCCACATAGTCTTCCATATTCTTATGCATCATGTCATGTAATATAGTTGTCATAGCTCTTTGGTAAGTAGCTCTTGCATTTTTCAATCCAAATGGCATGATGTTCCAACAATAGGGTCTCCATGCACAAGTGAATGTTGTCTTTTCCTGATCTTCAGGAGCTATCTTGATTTGATTATAACCAGAAAATCCATCCATCAAAGAGTAGATCTCATATCCCACGGTCATGTCCACTATCATATCTATGTTGGGTAGTGGAAAATAATCCTTTGGGAAAACTTTGTTAAGATCTGATGAAGGGTGCTCCCCTTAATACCACAAACACATGACAGAAATAGAGAAACAACAACAATAATATGCAAGAATAGAAAATTGGCTTCTTATTATCTCCACAAATGTGGAATTACAAACTTTCAGAATTACAATATGCAAAGCCACATGGGCATTCCCTTACAATATTCTGTAGGACAAAGCCTCGAATCAATACCCAGATCTACTACCCAGAACTGCCCTAAACAACACTACGGGCCTTTTTTATATAGGCAATTTCCACCACCCGAGAAGGTTCTAGAAATTTAGCCCTTATGGCCGACCAAACTTAGAATTATTTTATTTTACAATTTATTACATCAAAGTCGGCTCAAAATGAGTTTTGAAACCCAAACAAAAATTTTGAAGAAAAATTATTTTTTGCCATTTCAGGTGACCCAACTTCCGAAGACCATAAGTCATCGCCCGTTGACCCGATTGGCTATTATAACCCCATTTTGGAAACGCCACGAAGCACTCTACAGGCTTGACTCATGCAAAGCACCCGTCACCAAAATTTTCAACCTCATCCGGGGCCTCTAAAGCCTTCAAAATTGAGTTCGAAGTTTCTGTACCCTGCTGCCAATACCAAAAATCTTCAATATCTTCAAAACTACACCTGATCTAGCCATGAAACTTTGCTAGCAGGCTGATATGACTGAGATGAACCTCCATATGTAAAATCAGACATTCCGAGACTGTAAGACCAACTTACTAAAAATAGCAAGTTTCCATAAATAGCAACTCTGCACAAGGTAGCTCTTATTGAATACAAAAACAGAAATATTTTTGGGTGATGCAAGATTGCTCTTACACCCAGGATGCTCCTGCATCAAGATCTCTAAAATATGTGCAGACATGAATGGACTTGTCATGTTTTGAAACTGGTACAATATTGGTTATCCATTCGGCATAATCAATGGCTCTTATAAATCTCACACTAAGGAGTTTTTCTAGTTCAGTTTTCACTAGAAGAGCTATGTGAGGATGCATTTTCCTCAATTTCTATTTTACTGGTTTGATTCCTGGAGCTATGGATAAATGATGCATAATGAGACTAGTGTCCAATCCTAGCATGTCTGAGTAAGTCCAAGAAAAATTAATCTTTTTTTCTTTGTAGGAACTTGGTATATGCCTCTTTTTCTTGTGTTGATAGAGATTGAGCCAGATGCACAATTTGTGGAGCCTCTTCTATACTCAGGTTAGCTGGCTGTGTAGGCTCAATAAGTACTGATGACCTGTCTTGAAAATAACTTGGAAGATTATCAAGTACCCCATCCTTAGGCACCTCCGAGAGGTTTTCACCCTCAGATACGTCCTTTATTTTTACTTTTTTAGATTCTAAAACCACCACATAGTGGTTTTCACCATCATAACCATTATTCTTTTTTCTTTTCTTTTCATTTTGTGAGTGAGGTACTTGATATAAGGTTATGTCATGCTTGTATTTGGTTTGTTGGTGGAAGAGACTACTAGATCAAGGGCATTTAGGTAGCATGCTATCTCATAGTCATTCTGGAAGGTAAGGAGCTGAGGCTTTTGATAGTGCTGAGACCAATCAATTAGGTGAGGATTGGCAAGGGGTAGGTCAACGATGGGTTCAATGTTGTTAATACGGAAGGTATTATCTCTGGTGAATGCAAAGTTAGGATTCGTCAAGTATCCCTCTAAGGTACCCAAATCAAGATTTACCCTACCAAATGAAGCATCATCCACTAAAGAAATTTGCAGATTTGAATCCTCTAATCCTACACTTGACTCGTTAGCTACTTCAGTTTGGGAACTAGATGCATGAACAACATAAACATCCATCTCAACAGTAGAGGAATCTGAGAGAGATTCCAATTCATATTCATGTGAATCCATATTTGAATCCTGGCTAGGATGTTTACACCAAGTATATTTTTGACACCTTGAGGTAGAGGCTTTGAAGTCACCGAGGGTAACACCATCTTGATGTTCTTGAATATGATCCTCAACATGATCTTCAACAGCAGATTCTTCTTGTTCTAGGTCTGGAACTATTGGATTGGCAAATGAAGTATCTAAATCTCCCTAAGGAGATTGGTGGAAGGGACCCAATCTTCACACCTATCTTGTTGATTTTGCGAATTGGGTATGTAGCTTGAATCATCATCACTATCTTTCACAGCTAGGATAGGAGTAGTTTTCTTGTTCTGACTGTCAAAACCAAGGCCAACTGTTGTCTTAGATTTGCACCCCAAAAGAGCATCGTCAAGTGGTTTGGCTTTAGCATCTAATCTGTGAGTGAGAGGTCCATGACTAGGGTAACCCATATTTTTGACCAAGGTGTATCCTCTCCTATAATTTTTAGGAGATGGGGAGAAATTTTCATTATGCTTGTATTTTTCCTCTTTGTCGATCCAATCTCTAACAACCACTTCCTCTTTTTCATCTTGAATGGGTATGGAAGACTCCACAAATGTGTCAAACAAATTCATGGCATAAGAAGAAGGGTTCATCTCTTGTGAAGGTCTACCATAAGACCTAGGGGAGATTGGCATTTTTTCAAAAGCGTCAATCTGATATCCTCCCATACCAAGGTCTAATGTCTTGAATTTACCCTTACATTCTGATAAGGCTGCATTGAAATCCTCTACTTCTCGATTGAGGGGGACATGAGTCCCTACTGAAATGGCATTAACAGATAAGGTACTATCACCTGGTATGTAGACTTCTATGCCATTGTATGAGAATTTGACACATTGGTGATAGGTAGATGGTACTGCTTTCATGTCATGAATCCATGGTCTACCTAGTAAGATGTTGTATGCGAGGGGTCTAGCATCAACAATCTAAAACAAAATATCTTTCTCAACTGGGCCAATCCTAATAGGAAGAACGGCCAACCCCTTAGAGCTTCTCTCTGCCTCATCATAGGCTTTTATGGTAATCTTCTTTCTAGTATCAATCACTTGCTCAGAGTAACCCAAGGTTTTCAAAAGACTCAAAGAACATATATTGAGCCTAGAACCCCCATCAATCAACACATGCCTAACACAGGTCTTGTGGATCATGACTTCAATATGGAGGACAAGATTATGTGGATGGCTCAAGGCTTTGTCATCTTCTTCTGAGAGTGTGAGGTAATGAGGGCTAGCATGGTGGTTAACCATGTTCTAGAATTGGTCAACATCTATATTGTTAGGAACATTGGCTACATGCAAAGCATCCTCAAGGATACCCTTATGCCTTGGAGACAACTCTAGGAGTTCAAAAATTAAGATTTGAGCTGGTGTTCTTTGTAACTGGTCAACAAGATTATAGCTCATGTTAGGATTGACTACTGACTTGGTGGTGACATTCTTAGATGTCACTTGCTTGGGTTTGCTAGACTGATTGGAACTAGGACCTCTAATAATCATAGGACTTTGACCTTGACTCCTAGTGACAGCATTAAGAGGTTGGGATGACCTTCGAGAATGAGGACCTCTAAGCACAACAATGGGTCCTTTATCAAATATAGGAGGGGAGTCTACATCATAACCATAAGGATCCTTTCCCCGCTTCATATTGACACTGTCATCCTCAACTTCAAGCATATTGATAACATTTTCTACAGACATATATGTATAATTGATTGCAGCCTTGCCATCTTTGGGTTTAGAGGTTTCCCCCTTATCATATTTTGGAAAAGGTTCCTTGAATGCTTTGTGGTCTGCATTAGTTTTCAATCCATCAATCTCAAGTTTTCCATTTTCAATAAGATCTTGGATAAGATGTTTAAGTTTCCAGCAATGCTCGATGTCATGTCCAATGCCATTATGAAATATGCAATAGGCTTTCTCATTCCACCAATATGGCTTAATGTCAAGTATGCGGAATTTTGATAGATCTTGTGGCTGTGCAAGTTTTTTAGCAATGAGGGTATTGAACACATCCTCATAAGAGTCACCGAGCTTAGAGAACTGTCGCTTTTCATTTTTAGATTTGTCTTGATATCTTTGTTTATTCTCTTGTTAATTAGAGGATGTGTTAAGCTTCATAGCTTGAACTACACTAGATAAATGTAGGACACCTTGATCCTTTGGTTGAGAAGAGTCAAAAACTTTGTCATTGACCACTTGTTTATTTTTGTTCCAGTGCGAGTTCTTGTCTTTGTCCTTATGATTGTTGTTATTATTTTGACTATGGTTGTTGTTGCTATGTTTAGTCAAAATACCTTGCTCTTTTAAGACATCCTCTATTCTACATGTGGTTTCAACCATAGTGTCGAATGAATCAAATACCATCTTCCGAACCTCATACCGCATCTCAGGCACTAAATTACTAACAATGATATCAATTCATTCATGTTCAGGGATTGTCCTAGAATACTGAGAGCATAATCGTCTCCACCTTTGTAAGAATGTAACAAAGGATTCCCCTTGGTTCTGTTTTAAATTGCACAAATCTAGCATGGTGACTGATCTTGATAAATTGTATGCAAAATGTTGCACAAACCTATGGACAAGTTCTTTGAAAGTTTTGACAGGAGGGGTTATGTTGGTAAACCACTCCATAGCTTGACCTTTTAGACTTCTTGGAAATAATCTCATCAGATAAGAGTCTTCATGGTGGAATTCAAAACTCATGGTGTATAACTGATGCACATGATCACGTGGGTCACCATTGCCATCATATTTGTCATATAGGGGAAATTTGACTTTCTTATGAAAATCCTTCATGCTCATACTCCTATCAAAACGATTAGGACAAATAGAGTCAAGGTTGAAGGAACTCTTAGGAGCCATCATTTTCTCCATCATTCATTTGAGTTTCTTGATTTCCTCTTCTTGAGAGGGTCCTTGTTTCTTGATTCTCCTATCCACATCAAAGTTGTAGGGTACTCTAGCACCCTTGTTAATCAAGCTTTCTAGGAACTTATCTTTATTTTGATCAAGGTATTTCTCCACATATTGTTGGAATAGTGGTTCTTGTTGCATTCTCATAAAATCTTGATCATCAAAATTAGCACTAATTCCTCCATGTTGAGAGTCATGATGAGCTCGTTGGGAGGGTTGTCTCAAGTTTCTAGGAGGTGTGTGTCTCCTATGTTTTGAAGTACTTCTTCCTCTAGGACTAGGTGATCTTGAAGGAGTCTGTGACTGCCTTCTACTTCTTGGGGTTCCTGAGGGAGTAGATGGTGGAGAGTTGTTTCCACTGTTGGTACCCCAATTGTTGAATTGTGCATTGAATTGTTGGGCTAGGAGCCTATCCTGTTCTTCTTGTGTGGCTCTTCTCTCTATGTCCAACAAGGCTTTCCTTTCAGCTTCTAGTTGTTTAAGATTTTCCTCTTTGGCAGCCTGTTCATTCAAGAAAGCTTATTTTTCTTGCTCAATTCTTTTTAACCTCTCACTTGTATATCATGAGGTGTCTCGAAGTGGAGAAGTTGGTCTTGAATGTCTAAAGAAGTTGGCTACATTCACATGAGCATCACAAGATTCATTGTTTTTGTCTTCATGTTGTGACCATTCATCTTGGTGAGCTCGTCTATAATGTCTTTCAACTCGTTGGTGAGCATCTAGATATCTTGACTTGATAGGAGGTGATCCAAGTTGACTATCACCACCATATAGCATGTTATCCATATGTCTTTGGAAAATGTCACTAAGGTCTAGGTCCATTGCTTCTCTATCCTTTCTAGTCAGAATGTAACTCATGTCCATATTTGATTAAGAAGGTGCTAAAGAGGTACTCAATTTGCTATAATTTCTCTTTGGGTCAAACCAAACTTTAGACTTGCTCTTAGGGGATTGATAAAAAATAGGCTCTTTTCCCTTTCACTGTTGATGAGTTTTGACTAAGGGTAACTGATCAAAAATAACTTGAGGTCATTTCCCTTGACTAACTTGGTGCCTTGTTGTAACTGACATGAAAGAAAAAGACCCTTAGTGATAAGCTAACCTTATGAAACATTGATGTCAAACTAGGATAGTGAAAATATTCAATTGTCCAAAAAGAGATATGGTAAGATAGAAAGCTGACAATAGGTATAAATCAACACTACCATAGTGGTGCATAATAAAAGGATTTTAGTATCCTAGCACATATGGATCAGGAGGATGATTTATCCAAAATATATTTTTGAAATTGAGTTGATATGGAAGTGAATTTGGACAAAAGAGTACTCAAACTCTCCAAGTGTGCAATCAAAGAGCCTAAAGGTGAATCTTGTCAATAAGGATGAATCCTAACTTATCAATTCCAAGCAAGACTACTTTGTAAAGTCAAAGAATACTAATTCAAGGGGTCTAAAAATAGAAACCTAAGGTACAAACAGGTTTTCAGGGGCAGAGCATGAAACCTACTAAAATCTAGTCAAACAAGGAAAGGCTGAAAATGGCAAAAAATCTGATAGGCAACAAAAAGACTCTGAGTGATACTTTCCAAGAAAACAAAGTGATAGTTTATAACCAGACAATATTTCATTCTAAATAGAGCGATAGTTTCTAGTAAGCCTGAGTGATATTTTCCAGGTAGACAGAGCAATAGTCCTACAGAAAAAAATTATCGCATGATATTTCTCAATACAAAGAGCGATAATTGTTCAGTGTTGTACAACTCTTCAACCAGTGAGTGTCAAAATCTTAGTTTTTAAGGAAATTTAATCAAAATTTCAGGCTAAAGGTTCATTTTTTCAATTTCAATCACAGTGATAGCAGTAAGTTGACAGGTTTGCAAATAGTGAGGGATCAAACATGTCTTCAAACACTTGAAACAAGGGGCAAAGCAACCTTGCCAAGACAAACAATTGTGATATCAAAATTGAAAAATCCTATGAATACTACCATGATGTTGAGTATGCAAGAATGTTTACACGGGTATATCACAGCGAGAACACTTCAAGAACTTTCTATCCTAAAAAGACAATGGCTTAGTACTTAATAACTTGGCCCACACTTGATGTCCCATCACCTCACACAAAGTGGTTTCCCATAATAGATATTGGCTTTGTCATGGAAGTGCCAACGACACAACCAAAGAAACACAGATGGTGAGTAATCTTGGGGTGATCTGGGTTATTCCATTTGGACCAATCCTTGAACTAAGAATCTAAGCGATAAAATAAGGTGGCTTCAATCTAATTGTTCTTAGTAAGGGCTTCCGTTCGTAGCACCCGTATTTCTCCCCAAAGGGACTCCTTACCTTGCGGCAAGTAACGGACCTCATGGCCTCAAGAGTACCTTAAGCATTCTTTCTTGACATTTTCCTCATGGTCACAATCCCACAAGCTACTCACATCAAGCGAAGACAAGCACTATGTCTACCAAGGTGTTGTGTCCTTGATAGCCTTGAGTTTATAGTGGGTCAGAATAGCTAGAAAAAGGCTTGTCCCCACTTGGGTCATTCCTCTTGATTGCTCAAGAGCAGGCCCGCTAAAGGATTCTAAAACTAAACAAATAGTGGATCAACTTGTGAGGTTCAAGGTTTTTGTTTCACCACAAGGGTGAAGAGCATACTCCCCTATCTCAAAGTTTTTCCAAAACACATCAAAAAGAGTTCAATTACCCTCTTGCTTTCAAAATCCAAAGATGGGTCAAGATTTTCTGGTTCACCACAAGGGTGAAAAGCATACTTCTCCTACCACCCAAGAATTCCTACAACAAGATATTATGTTCCTACGAAATGAAACAAGTAGTAATTCCCACACTTGAAATGAAATAAATAACAAGCACTTTTCTTCTTTTTTTATGCTTTTGGGCAGCCCTGCAAAAACTGTTAGTATCCCTTGTGCATGTAATCTTTTGGAAAAATACTTAAGCAAGAGGTACCTAAAACCACAACTTGTTAGCCCCACAAGGTTAGAAAAATCCAAATCCAAATGAAATGTACAAATAAACTCTACCTAACCACAGTGAATGAAACCAACAAGCTAATTAGATCAAAACTCAGCAAGAAACAACCAAGAAAAAACTCTCTACTAGGTACAGGTGACAGTACAATCACCAAAAGTATCGTGTGATACTTTACAGTATACTGGGGTGATAATATCCTTCTGGGTGATACTTTATTGTACCTACAGCTTACAGAATGTTCTGAATAGTGTGATAGAATGTCTCAAACAACATGACACTTTAACTGGTAAAGTATTGCACCACCATACAGAAACTATCACACGATACTAGCAAACTATCACACGATAATCTGAGACTAAAAAATAGAGAGCCAAAAATGAAGCTAAATTATGACAAAAAAATTGACAGAAATGCAGAAAATGAAGGACAAAACAATGATGTTTAGCCCCACGGTGGGTGCCAAAAATGTACACACTCAAGTAGTGCACTTCTCTAATTCATTACATCCAATGAAATCCATGAAGAGGAAACCTTAGAAAGTGACCTAGAGCTCTCTATGTATGGAGTTGCAAGATTATTAAAATTGCTCTCAGCTAAAGCTATAAAGCTTATGACCTTTCTAGTCAACCACACAATGAGAGATTCAAATGAAGACAAGGGAAAGAATGCCAATATCCTAAAGAATCAAAAGAAATGCAATGCAATGCTATGCTATGTTATGAAAGTGAAAGCTGAGCTATGGAAATGAAAGGACAAGTATTACCAAGCCTCCTAATTTAGCTATGTGAGCTAATCTATAACATAAAGGAAACTAAGCTATGAATGCCATGATCATGAAACTAAAATGCATGTATGAAGCTAAGATAGCATGTAAATATGAAATCCAAGAATGCAAGATGATCTCCAAAGCTCCAAAGCCACCTAGAAAACCTCCAGCATAACGTTAGTATTCAAAAGATGCATATTAAAAATGAAGAAGAGAGCTCTTCTTTTATAGCAAATGGGAAACAACAGACGATGGAGATTAAGAGGCAAAAGATTTAATCAAGGGTGGGGCTTGAAGAAGGAGTAATCCATGTGCACAAATATCCTCCAATGAGAAAATAAGAGTTGAATTTGGTGTCCATATGAGACAAAAAGTACTTTTTCTCTTTTTATAGAATAATGCTTTATTTGTGCAACTTTAGGAGAAGAGGAAAAGTGGGGACTTTTTATTTAATAAAAGGGGAGGAAATATTCCTTTGAATTAAATAAAATTTTAGGATAAAATGGTTAATCCATGAAAATGATTGAAAAAAATAGAATAGGATTTGATCAAGGAAATTGATATTAAGTTGAAGATGCTAATTCAGGAAATTTATAAATTGCTGAATGGGCGCCCAAAGTCTAGGTGACCATTTTAGGGTGCATACAACCATTTTAGGGTGCATACAAATGTATCATCTTAAAATGGAAGCATTACCATGTTAAGAGCATTTATCCCTCTGAGTGAGTGGTTTGGGTCATGTCAAGCACCTTGAATCAACCCTTTTCTTGGATCTGACTTATTTTCCCCATTCTACTTCTATATGTCCCTATTTTCAGTATATTTCTGCATTTCCTAGCATTATAGACTAAGGTCCTGAGGTTTTTGACCTCAAGGTCAAAGTCAACATTGAGGGTCAAAATAAACCTTGAATCTGACCTAGGTCAGGGTTGACCTCAACTCTGACCTAGGGTAGAGTCTACCTCATCTTTGACCCAAGGTTCAAATTTCAAGTTCCCATGATTTTTGGGTGTTGGGTTTCAGAGATATTTGTTTTCCCGCCTCTGGATTGGCCATTTCAGGTTTCGGAATGGTAAATCCTTAAATTACATTTAATATGGGTCCATTTCTAGGGGTTAAGGTTAATTGGGATTTAATTCCCCAATGTCAGCCTTCTCTAGAGGTCTGTGCCCTAGATCACTATAAAAGGAGGCCTTCCTCTCTCATTTCATCAATCCATTTTCCATATCTCTCAACCAAGTTTTGTGAGAACATATTTCATCTCAAGAAAAGGTCAAGAAAGCATTTCATAAAGTATTTTCAAGGAAGCATTCAATTCCTCTTCTTCATTCAAGTTCCCTATTGAAGATCAAGGATTCAAGCATTCAAGCCTTTGAAGGGATTTGGTTCAAACAAGAAAGATTCATCATTCAAACCCTAGATCTAGCCATCATGATGGTGTGATCTAGCTTCAAGATCCTTTTTTCAACTTATAGATCCATTCAGTCTTCTATCAAGGTGGATTCCAAGCATACAAGCATGGAGGTTTTGTATTTACTTTCATGGTTTTGATTTACATTTTCCAATGTTGTGTTCAAGCTTTCATATCAATATACTTGTTTACATTTGAAATACAATTGCATATCTACTGAATATCATAGCTTCATTGTTAGATCTATTTCTACTACTTTCTAGCATGCTCATTTCAATTTCAATATTAAGGTTGATTCCAAACTGGGGTTTGACCAAGGCAAACCCCTCAAACAAACAACAAAAACCCTCTTTTTCTTGCAAGTACAGGTGTGGAACTTCATATTTGAGCTTGGTTTTGGATACCCTTTTCAAAGAACTTTTAAGATCTATGAACAAAGTCAAAGTCAACCTTCTAAATAAGAATGTAGCTTTTGACCTTTTATTAGGGTTAAAGACTACCTATTGTCAAAAAGATAAAAGTTTTCTAGGTTTTCTTCGTCTTGACATTTCCAGTCTGAAACAGGTTGTAAAATTGCCTGAATCTGCACACATACATAAAAAATTGGCATTTTCCAGATTTTCCCTATTTTGAGGTTAGTATTTGCCTTTCAATTATTTCAGATTTCAAGCACAATTCCATTATAGGGAAATATAAGGTTTTCTTCCTCTTTCATATTATCCATAGATTGATTCGATTGTGCATTAACCTTTTGGTTGATCAATTTGGATCTCTCCTTTCAGAATTTGGATTTAGAAGTGGATCTCATATTTGTCCCATACGTTTTAGGGTGAACATTATTTTCATCCTATTCAACTATATTCAATTTTATATAGATTCTCTTCTTACATATTTTTTATATAATATATATAACTTGTTCAAATTTTTATGTCAACTTGCCTAAACCTGATTTTTTGAATTTTCATTACCACTTAAGGGCCTAGTTTGGCATACCATGATCCTGCACATAACCACTAAAATGTACTCTAGCATTTTTGTGTACACGTAAAATTGAGGTGTATAGGATGGGTACGATTGTAAACCAACACCTCTTAGGGTAACCAATAGCAGGTTGGGGTAGACTGTAAAATTGTAAAAACACATCGATAATTCCACTTTATATCAAAGAACTTTATAGAATTGCAACTGATGCAAATAGAGAATGAATGAAAATATTCCATGATAAAATTAATGGCATTATTCCACCATAAGAGAACTTTTTTTCAGAAAAAAAATGATTAGGATTAATTCAATCATCTTGTAACCTCTGTGGATTTAACTGAAGCACTCATCATCAAAAATAGTTCAGACATTTAAAATATGAAATGCCTTCGACATAATTACCAACGTGGATTAAAATATATATATAGAGAGTGAAGTATAATCTATTTCAATATCAATTTATTAATGTCATACTAATTGGGAGAAAATACATTTATTAAAAGAATGCATATTGGCAGAAACTATTACCTTGGATAGAGTTTAAACAAGTGAAAAAACCCAAATAAAATCAACGGTTGTTGATGTTTCATTCAAGAGAGGAAAAAGTGAAAATTTTGATGGAGAAGATCCATTGGTTATGCACATTACAATCGTCTTGCATTTTCCATCCATCAATGTCAACCATTGATCTTGAAAGCTAGCTTGTACATTTCATATATAATGAAATGCCTTCGACATAATGACTCTGTCTATAAATGTCAGATTAGTTCCTAAGCTAGGTTAACCACACATCTAGGTTTTCTAGATGATTAGTTCAAGCATTTATTACAAAATTTGAAGGGCATGAAGTTTCTAGATTTTGTTTTCATATTTTGTCTTTCAAATTTTTGGCACTCTATTATTTATTTCTTTATTTTATCAGAAATAATATATCTCTTGTAAAAGATGGTCTAATGCGACATAATGTATGTTATTCTATCTGCCTCTATTTAAAATCCCTGACATGGTATCAAAGTGCCAGGTTGAGTCAGGTTAAAGGAGTTAGCTTAGCACCATTTGTGACAATATCAAAAGAGTTGTAGACTGTATTCATTGACAAAGAAGATCACAGCCAATATGGAAATAGCAGAGGACTAGGGAGAATCGTTGAGGGATTGAATTCTTTCAATATCATTGCTCCAAGAGAAAGTGTTGACCAAGGGAGACTTTGGTTCTTTTAAGATAGTCATAGAGAAGAGTGCCAGGGAGATTACTGACAAGGAAAGAGTCATTACAAATATTTAAACCATTGTCAAACATTTGGAAGCATCTTTGAATGTGAGTAGGATGTCTTCCTAAGATATGTGAGGTGTGAGCATAATCTAAAGCAAGTCGATCCAAACAAAATTTTAGTTTCCAACTCAGTCAATTGGAGAGTGTAAGAAGGATATTGAAGGGTTTGAGTGAACCAATTGAGTTCAACCCTATAAAGACAAAAGTTATTATAGAAAAAACATCTTGGTGCATACAATTCTCTCTTAATAGTAGAGAAGATTAAGGTAATCAATTGTCTCAATATTTTTTTGTAGAAAATCCCTATTATTTAGGTCAAGAAAAAGGGGCACATAGGTTGAAGTAGTCATGGCATCTACTAGTAATCCTAGAATAGAGGGTCCAATATTAAATGACAAAAAGTATGCCATGTGAGATGTAGAGACAAAATATGAAGAACAGGCAATGAAAATGAAGAAAGAAAAAGGAAAGATGCTAGAGCCCTACAAAATCTACATAATGGAGTTGAAGACTCCATCTTTCCCAAAA
This sequence comes from Chamaecyparis obtusa, assembly GCA_027943335.1. Taxonomy (NCBI): domain Eukaryota; kingdom Viridiplantae; phylum Streptophyta; class Pinopsida; order Cupressales; family Cupressaceae; genus Chamaecyparis; species Chamaecyparis obtusa. The sequence continues at coordinate 191,414 of BSBK01007245.1, read as the reverse complement.
TAGTAGCAACAACTAGTGTAAATCATGTCTCGGAGATAGTTGCAACAACATATCAAGGAATTGATAAGGTGAAAAATGCTAAGCTACAAATTTTGAGAAAAATGTTTGAAACCTTGCAAACAAAAGATACCAAAACTGTAGATCAGTTCATGTCTCAAGCCATGTATGTAGTAAATCAACAAAGATCATATGGTGAAGATATCATAGGCAGGAAAGTTGTGGATAAGATCCTTAGAATTCTTCCACATTCATATGATATTTTGGTGACAACAATTGAATAACTTAAGGATCTTTCTTTGTACTCCATTGAAGAGTTGACTATTGAATCATGAGTCTAGAATGAAAAATAAAAATGAACCTCTAGAGACTTCCTTATGAACACAATCCATAATCAATAGAGAAGAGGCAAAATAAGTAGAGATAAAGGAAGAAGAGGTTGAATTTCTTCCCATTCTAATAATAGGGACAATGTTCAAAATCAAGAAGAGAAGCATCTATCACAGTCTCAAAAACAAAGAGGAAGGGAAAAAAGTAACAAAGGAAGAGGTAGATTTAATAAATTAAATATACAATTATATTATTACAAGCAATATGAACATTATGAGAGTGAGTGTAGGAAGAAACAAGTAGATCAGAACAGGGGTAGAGCTAATGTGGCCAACATAGAAGAATAAACTCCATCAATGTTTCTAGCATGATCAATAGTAGAAGACAATAACAAAGAAGACATGTGGTTATTGTACAATGTCTACAAAAATCACATGATAGGTAATACAAATGTTTTTACTAGTTTTGATGAAATAGACAGGTCCAAGATAAAGTTAGGAGATGATCACTTGGTTGATTCTCTAGGAAGAGGTATTGTTACAGTAATAAAATGGAAAAACAAAAAGAAGGATATCCATAATGTTTATTATGTTTAGAATTCAAAACATAATTAATTGAGTGTAGGCCAAATGAGTGAGAATGGGTTTGAAGTTAAATTCAAAGGATCCACTTGTACTATCTTTAAAAAATCCCCAAGTAAAGTGGTCATAGAGAGAGTCCAAATGATTAGAAATATATTGTATCTACTAAGCTTAAGATGTGTCAAATAGTCTACATCTTATGCTCTATACGTTAGCAATTTAGATGAAACTTAGCTGTGGCACCTTAGATATGGCTACCTAGCTTTTAACAATCTAGATATATTAAAAAAAATGTCAATGGTGTTAGGTCTAGAAACATTAAATTTTCACCATAATCCTTGTGAAAGTTGTGTAATAGACAAAGACAAGAGGATTTCCTTTCCAAATGAAGCAACTTATAGAGCCAAAGATCTACTAGAGCTAATGCACATTGATCTCTATGGACCCATTCAAATAGATTCTAGATAGGAGGGAGTTATTACTTTTTAACCTTTATTAATGACTGTAGTAGGATGACCTGGGTGTACTTCATCAAGAAAAAATCAGACACCTTTGATAGATTCAAACAGTTTAAGGCAATGTCAAAAAACCAAAGTGGTAGACATATTAAGATTTTAAGGTCTAATGGAGGAGGTGAATATGACTCCAATGTCTTTGAAACATAGTGTAGTGAACAAGACATTCATAGACAATTTACTACTAGGTACACCCCATATAAAAATGGAGTGGTAGAAAGGAAAATTCAAATAATCATGAACATGGAAAGAAGTATTTTATAAGATAAAATCATAGTACCAAATGAGTATTAGGCATAGGTAGTTGTGTGTTTAGTTTACACCTTGAATAGATCACCTACAAAAAGTGTAAGGACAAGAAACCTCTAGAATCTTGGAGTGGAGTGAAACCAAATGCAACAAACTTGATAATTTTTGGAAGTATATCTTATACTCATGTGCTTGAGGAGTTAAGGAGAAAACTTGATGATAGAAGCGAGAAGTGTATAGTTGTAGGTTATAGTGATGCATCAAAATCCTACAACCTATATAATCCAATTACTATGAAGACAATAGTACCAAGAGACGTAAATTTTCTTTATGATAAGTCATGGTATGAACAAGATGATGGAACAACTCGTAATTATCTCGCTCCACACACTTTTGAACCAGCCAATAAAAAAGATAGTGAGAAATCAAGATAAAGACTACCTAGATTGTAGGTCCCAACAATAGTAGGAGAAATTCAAGGACAACAAGTGTAAATTCCTTCTTCTAGTAGTGATTCAGACCCCACAATAGCATAATTAAGGAACCAGAAGACTAGGACTATTAGAAAAATATATGAATAGCATAACAATAATGAAAAAGTATTATTTTCTTTGATGTCTAGTCAGCCTATATGTTTTAAAAAATAAATTGAGAAGAAAGAGTGGGTAGAAGCCATGAATAATGAAATAGAAACCATAGAGAAAAATAACACATGGGAGTTAGTAGACTTTCCACAAGATAAAACAAGAACAGGAGTTAAGTGGGTCTACAAGACAAAATTTAATGAGAAAGGCCAAATTGAGAAGCACAAGACAAGGCTAGTAGCCAAAGTTTTTGTACAATAGCCTGATATAGAGTATGAAGAAACTTTTTCACTAGTAGTGAGATTGGACACAATTGGAGATATGTTAGTAGTAGCATCAAAATATCATTGGTCAATTTACCATCTAGATGTCAAGTCTGCATTTCTAAATGTAATTCTAAATGAAGAATTATATGTTGATCAGCCACCTAGATTTGAGATTAAAGGGTAGGAACAAAATTTCTATAAGCTAAAAAAGGCCTTATATGGATTGAAATAGGCACTGATGGAATGGTACAGTAGAGAAGATTCCTATCTACTTACTAGAGGGTTCAAGCACAACATCAATGAACCAACATTGTACACAAAGACAAAATTAAAAGGTAAAATCCTAATTGTATTTTTCTATGTTGATGAATTGTTGTATACTAGTAATTTGCACCTTGAGGAATTCAGGCTTGATATGGAAAGATAATTTTTAATGACCAATCTTGGTCACATGAAGTAATTTCTTGGTCTAGAAACTAAAAAATTAAAATAAGATATCTTCATCAGCCAAAAAAAGTATACACAAGATGTGTTGAGAAAATTCAAAATGAATAATTGCAAGAAACTTAGTACTCCTATTATTCTAGGTACCAAATTGAGTAAAAATGATGAAGGTGCAGCAATAAGCTCTTCTTGAAATACAAGTAGTTAGTAGGAAGCCTCATGTATTTGACAACAAGACCATACATTATGGTTTTAGTTAGCCTTATTTTTAGATTCATGGAATCACTGAAGACATCTCATTGGAGAGTAGGGAAAATAATAATAAGATATATTATAGGAATAGTGAAACATGGTATTTTGTATACAAGTTATTAAGACAACTAGGTAGTTGGATTTACAGTTAGTGACTTTGCTAGAAGTGTTGATGATAAAAGAGCACATCAAATTATTCATTTGGTTAGGGGTACTTATATAGTCTCATGAGGTTGCAAGAAGCATCATATAGTCACCATTTCATCTGCAGAGGAAGAGTATGTTACAACTAGTGATTTCTGTTGCACCAAAAGATTGACCTGCTAATTCCCAATACAGCCACTAGACTTATAGAAGACACGAGAGATCGTAAACCATGTCAAAAATCTAGAAGGGAGATGTTAGTGATTAGTCCAACAATCCCCCCGTCAATGTCACCCAAGGATATTTGAACCTATGACCAATCTCTGATACAACTTGTTACAACTAGTAGTTGTTCTTACAACAAAAGATCAACCTATTAATGTTTGATACAACCACTAGAATTATAAAAGACATAAGAGGTTGTTAAACCATGTCATGAATCCTAAAGGGAGACATTGGTGTTTAGTCCAACAGAGTACATAGAAGCTACATAAGAATCTTTTCAAGCACTATGAATGGAGAGATTAATAAGTGATATTAAACCAAGAACAAAGAACGAGCCAATTGCTATCTTTTGTGAAAACAACTTAGTAATAAAAATTTCCAAAAATTATGTTTTCCATCAAAAGAGAAAGCACATAGACACCTTCTACCACATCATCAAAGTGCTGGTCATAAATGAAGAAATTAGTTTACAGTATTGCAAATCTAAAAATTAATTGGCAGATATATTTACTAAGCCATTAGCAGAAGAAAAATTTTAATCTCAGAAACAACATTTAGGAATTGTTAGTGTTGAAAATATTGTAATGTAGTTGGAGTCAAAATTAAGGGGGAGTGTTAGATGTAATTAATGACTCCATCCGTAGATGTCAGGTTAGTTCCAAAGCCAGGTTAACCACGCGTTTGGGTTTTCTAGGCAACTAGTTCAAGAATTTATTAGGAACTTTGAAGGGCACAAAGTTTCCATATTTTTCCACTCTATTTTGTCTTTAAATTTTTGGTTCTCTATTATTTATTGCTCTATTTTATCATAACTAATATATCTCTTGTAAAAAATGGTCTGGAAGTAATGTAATTTAATGTATGTTATTTTCTCTTCCTTTGTTTAAAATTCCTGATAATTACTTGTCTTTTTATTAGGGTGTCTCACTTCAGCCATTCTTTCACTAAGGATAATGAAGTTCTACAAAAGTGTCATTTATGCCAAGTTTTGAGCTAACTCCAAAGATTCCATTGAAGATGAGGATATAATAAACTCAAATTAGTTAAAAATCCAAGGACCAAATGTCCAGCTATAAAAAAATGATATTGCAAATTGTATTTGTGCATGTATATAAGAAAGTGAGATTGTAAATTGTGTGTCTTACAAAAATTAAATTTCTTAAATAAGTAGCATTGTATTTTGATAGTTTTATAATAAAATGTTTGTATGTTTTTTAAATTATATCGTACAGTTCATATATCTAAAATATTTATGAGATGTAATTATATTTTTGAAAGATTCTATTATAAATTGAAAAGAATAATAACATGGACACTACTAACTAGCAAGAGTCATACTAGTACTTGAGGAGGTACATTATAAGGTAATTTTTTTATATTCATTCAAAAGATTTTGGGCATTAATGATGAGCTTCCAACCTATCCTCATTATTTTTTCCCTTCTTTTGCATCACTAAGAATGATGTAAATAAGTAAGATAACAAGGTTTGACCAAGGAAATTTTCCACTATCATGTCAACCAAATATACCATGGTCATATTGAGAAGTAGAAAATTGCCCACAAAGTGGGGACCATGAATAATAGTAGTTTTGAGGAGATCTACAGGACCCATGAGAGCTAAATCTTTTAAAAACACTATGGTTGTGACCATGATGACATTTATGTGGAAATGTATACCTATAGTAGGAGAAGATAACACACAATTAAAAATAAAAAGGGCATTGACCCTGAATATATATTTGCAAATAAAAAACCTCTTCAATAATTTTAATATCCTCTATCTAAACCTATAAAAAAATATTAGAGCTTATAATGTCATAGCATACAAGCCTCCACTATAAAATAATTTGTAAATGAGTGTTTCTATCTTCACATATGCTCAACAAAATTTCCACTCTGAAAGTGTGTTATATTTGGGTAAATCCTATAGGTATCTTAGGTCAATCATCAAAAGAATAAGTTAAACTCAAGGATCAAATGGATAGAATAAAATGAGATTGAAGACTAAATGTCTTACACAATTTTTGTGTTAAACAAGTAGTATTACATCTTAATACTTTTATGATGAATATTCTATTTTTAATTAAACATACAATATACAATTCAAATTTAATATTGATGGAATATAACAATATTTTGAAGAGATTACATAAGATATTAAATATAATAATGGTGGTGACACTACTAAGGAGGAGGAGTCATAGTAGTGGGAGGAAGGGCATCATTATAAGGAAGTTTTCCATGGTTATCCAAAGGATATTAAATATCATATCACTTATGGATTTTTAACGCTCTCCTTGAATTCCACCATATTTATTCCACCCTCGAAATAAATCTATCTTTTAGACTTGGATATCAAGTGTGTGATTATAAGGATATCTCTTGTAATCCCCCATCTTGGAGAATTGATCCATTCTTATTTGAGGGCCTTATCCAGCCAGTGGAGGTTCAACTTCTTTAACTTCTTAACTTCTTGACATTTTATAGAGTAGATCTCTAAAACAAACTGATTTGGACTTCTTGTAACGATGGGGTGTACTCTGCTAAAACTAGTTAAAATCTTCTCTCCCCTCATTGGCCCTATGAATTCAATTGAAATAATGTGTGAAATTCTAAGGTTATACTAAAAAATTTATTTCTTCTAGTGGGTAGTTTGTCATAGGAAAATTCTCACTCTGGATAAAATTCATAAGAAACAAATACAATTGGTCTCACCTCATGTTCACTTATCAGTATTCTTGGAATCTCACACAAAGACTTATGACCTATTTCTCTAAGTAGGAATTTGGATTTTTTATCCTCAATTGGACTCTTCTAGTTGGTTTCCCCCTATCTCTCATCCTTTTAAGTATTGATCTATGGTCGTAATTTCTTCTTCTTACTAACTTATATTTATGGAAAGAACATGACAACTATGATTTCAAAGAAAGGAAATATAACTATGAGTATCTTTACTTTGCTATAATTAACAATATTAAATAAAATATGAAGTCCACTATTCAAACCAAACATAATTTTGCTCCTTCCTCTATTGATTGGGAGATTTCTAATTGATGACTACAACTCCATTCCTCTAGGATTCATAAATAGTATTAAATGATCCCCCTCAACCCCAGATGTCTTAAACTCAACTTCTATGGTTCTTCTATTGGGAACCTAAGTTGTATGGGTAGGGTGATCTTATTAGAGATAAAAGTAGGAAACCTATTTTATCTAGTGTTGTGAATTTGGGTTCACCAACTATCCACATGGCTAAAGTTATGGCAGCTCATCATGGAATTGAATTGGCTATCTAAATTGGTTATAAAAGTATCATCATTGAGGGGTATACCCTTAGCATCATAATAATGTTAAATGGAGTGTTTAATCTTGGATGATAGATTTTAGATTTAGTCTTCCAAAATTGAGGTTTGGTAGCCACATTGGACAATGTCAAACTCCAACACATTTTTCATAAGAGTAATTGATATGCTAATAGTTTGGTAGCTATGGGTCACCTCACTGAACAACTTCAAACCTGGTTCAAAGTTCAAGATTTTTAATGAGGCACATGTGAGACCATCAATCTGATATCTTCCCACACATGGAAAAGGATGTCCACTATCCCTTCTCATTCATTATGGTCAATTATGAATTAAGTGGTAATTATTACAAAGAGGTAAGGCTTTTAGTAGGGGATTATTTCCCATATTTTTTCTGAAAATATTATTAGACAAATATCCTTACTCTATTTCTTTCTCTGTCTTTGTGAAGCTACATTCTTTCTAGGAATACATGGGAAGAGATGTTATATAGATTGAGAGAAATAATTTTAAAAAATTAAATTATAACTCTACTCTTTGGCCTATTCTCCAAGTGGGCCATATGGACAATTATGTTGAGGGGATGAAGGGCAATGATCTTTAATTTTCTAATGAATTTGATAAGTCTTGGGATAAAGGAAAAATGTGCATTGGAGATAGCTCTTTTATTGCATTTTTTGATTCTATAGTTGTTTTGAATAGTATTTTGGTAGAAGGGATGAATCTCCCCTAAAACTCTAAATCTCATTACAAGAATGATTTCAATAAATTCCTTGACCCCAGAGAAAAAATCCCTCATCTACAAAATGGCTTCAAGTGTTAAGAGCTCCCAGGTAAATTGAAGGATGTGACTCTTGTGATCTTGCCAAATTCATCATGCTTGAAGGTAGGTTTAAACATTTCTACTCCTATATATTCTCTATGCTCAATCACCTTCGACATGGAATAAAATTTAATTTCTATTTTTGAATTTTTTTGTCACTGATCCAAACTATTGTCAAATTTAAAACCCATGGGGGTGGCCTCAACATCAAGGTCTGATACTTCTTATGTATAATTATTTATTTATCTCTCACCCCAAAGTTAGACCTTAAATCTTCCCCTATCATTTTCAAGCTTGGTAATTAGAAGGATACTAAAAGGGTTCTCCCTTCTACCATAATCACTCTTCTTCCTAGCTCATCTAGGATTAACCCTCAAAGGAAGGGTAAAATGAAATCTTTAAGGCAAGAGAAAAGCATTAAGAAAACTTTCATTGTCTCTCAAGAGTCTTCCTCTTCTTGCTCCATAGAATCAAAGTGGACTCCTGAGGAATATCAATTAGTTTTAGAACCCCTCTTCTCCTATTTTTTCCACCCCCCACCCCCTGAGTATGGTCTTGAGGTCCCGCAAAATATTTCTCCCCCATTCCCACAATGCCACCCTTAAAGATGATTTACCTAACCACTCAACATTGTGGAAAAAGTGGATAAATTATACATATCATGTATAATTATAAAAATTTCAACATCAAATGAATCATTATACAACTTCATACAACCAGGAAAAGTATTAGTAGACTTGAAGCTATAGTGGAGGTTGAGGCTAAAGTAGGTGATTGGTCTCAAGCAATTGTGGATGAGCATGTTTGGGAAGAAGTTGATGATCTTGTTATGAAATTACATACTTGGACACTATCAAGTATCAAGTTAATTAAGTAAGGGGTATGATTCCTTCTGAGGAAGAGAAGTAGGAAATGTTGTTGTCTTTGTCTACTATAAAATCCAATTAGAATCAGGTTAATAGAAATCTTGAATAAATTATCAATTTCAATAAGAAAATGATAGAAAAGACAATGAGCTCACTTCATACCCTTTAGGAGGAGCTAGAGTACAAGAATTCTAAAAGAAGGAGATATGAAACTACTTTAAATATGCATCTACTCTAATGACAAAAAATGGCCCTTCTACTTCAACCTAACCTCAACATTCACACAGGAAGGGCTCATTCTTAGAAAGTCTAGAAGAGTTAAATCAGGAATGGGAGGAGGTTAAAATCCCATCAATTTAATTTTCTATTTATTTTTCTATTCATTCTTTTTTATTATCTCTTGCTAGTTATTTAGGTGATTTTTTGTTTGGTTTGGCTTGTTGGTTGAATTCACTTGATATGAATTCCTTTTGAATTTCCTATGAGTTTGATGCTATGAGTTCAGGCCCTTTCCCAAATGACTTAATCAAAACATCCATCAAAACCTTAAAAATCTATATATCAATTTTTGTAGATCTACAACATTCATTTGGGTTAAGTAAGCCCTTCTTCCAATTTTTATAACCCTTATTCCTCTTCTTTCCTCCTCTTTGTTTTTTCTTTTTAACTTCACGGAGGGGATTCCATTCTTATAAAGGTGTTTGTAGAGTTCAAGATTTAGATTTTTTTTATGTAGGTCCAGGATATTTTTTTTTTAATCAATAAATGGTTTATTTTATCATGATTAAAAAGTATGTTAATTGGGAAGATCTTGGCCTAGATAAAAGGTGGTTACACTAAAGGGTACCACCATCCGTAGAGTTATCATAACAATGGGATCCATTAACAGATAGCTATAAAAAGTAGAAAAAAAATTATGAATAGTACAACTAATGATCCTTAACATTACACCTTCCCTTAGTATGAGACTGAAGGATCATATCAAAGGGTGCACCCTTTTCTTTCCTCCACTTTTTCCTTTTCATAGTATCTCATTCATCTTCCACTCTAATAGCCTCATTCTCCCATCCAATAAATTTATTGTTGCGAGGCTACATTTGATCCTCTATATCTAAAACATCTTATTAGTGCAAGTCTTTCACTCCTATAGTCACCTCTAGTGGATGAGAGCCCATTGACATGCACTTTTCTTTGTCCTCCATAGTAGCTGCACTACTACTTGGTTGTAAATATCTATCCACCCCATTCAGCATGGTAGATTTTCTTTGTATTGTTGGTTTCACATCTTTCAAAGTAGCCCATGTAGACTTATGTACCTACTCCCCCATAACAACCTGGGAGAAGATCTTTTGTTTCTCCCCTTTATTTTCTACCACATAGTGTTGTAGAACAACATATTTCCAACAAGAAGATTTCTTCTGTGAATTCACTTTGTTGCACTTGGCAGCCATATGACCTATTTCAAATAATTTCTTGCATCTAAAGTGGATTCCTTCATAATCAAAAATTTTCACCCAATAGCCTTTGGAAGTTTTAATTATGATTTTTGTAGTAAGCCATTTAGAAACATCCATTTCCACTAAAATGTGTGCAAAGGTAGAATGGAAAAGCTTTGAGGAACCCTCATCCACCATCAAAAAGTTCAGTGAGTCCCCAATTGCCTCAAGACATGAATCAAACCATAAATAAAGAAGAAAACTAGGAAGCCTTACCCAAAGTATAATTTTTCTAAAACATCAGAACTTGGATAGAAATTTGGGTGTCCAAGATTTAGCATATGTGCATACTTCTCCTCTCAATACCAAACATGTTCGCACAAAATCTTATTTTTATCTTATCTTTTCCAAACCTAGAGTGAAAAACCCTTTTTTACTAAAGGGTAGATCTAAATGTAGCCAGTAAGCATGGGCTCCTAGTTCTTAGATTTCTAGGTATGCAACTCCTGTAAGATTGGCCAAAAGTAGGCTAAGTTGTCCAATTAAACCCAACTTAGAAAAAACTAATAATGTTGAGATAAATTTTAAGAAACCTCTTCATTAGCTTCCTCATCCAAAGATACAGAGATTTCCTTAGGAGATAGACATCCCCAATGGAGAGCTCGGTTGTTGTAACCCTCACCTCTTTAGGGAAGATCATGAGAGGACTTGTGCCTAAGACCCCCCAAGTCTTATTACTATTTTTCCTCCTTGGGAAGCAACATGTCCATCACGATACCCACCCTAGTATGGGCCATCACAATCACCTTTTGCACATAACCGCATCAGACTACACCTTCATTGGAAGCTAGGGACACATTACGAAGGGGTCCCTCAAACCTTTTTGTGTACCATCATTTTGCTAGGCTTTCAGCCTTAGTCTTCTAAGCTATAGACTTCCAAGTACATATTTGATGGGAGGAATCTCCCTCTTCAAAAAATAAGTCTCATCATTGCACCTACAACAATAAATCCGAACCATTATCTTTCGACATTCCAAGGATTTTGTCTAGGTTCCCTGACAGAGATGGGCAAGCAAAGTAGGAAGAACAAATATCTTGACCTTGTTTTTGGGCTCAGAAAGAGAAACCCTAGCCCTAAATCCAAGAAAATTCAAACTTCTCTTTAGAGCCATAATTTTTTCATCAAATACCCCTTAGGTGGGATGTATATTTATTATTTAAGTACAATTCTATAAATATTTTAAATATTTTGATTAAAAAATGGAAAATGTTGATATTACATATATGTTATAGATTGGACAATATCTTTTAATAGTTATATTTAAGATGCATAAATTATTTTTTAAGGTTTTTATATAAATGTATATATAATTAGATATAATAAATATTTCACATGTAAATAATTATAAATAATATTTATACAAATTATATTTATGAAGCTTGCACATAATTATAATTTTAATTAAAATATTCTTGGTCATATAAATGAGTATTATACTTTATCAAAAAGTTTTTGTTATCCATTCACTCCATTGTAACTCCATGCCTAGTTAAGTTGGTAGGCATAGTGGCAGCTTCTGTATACGGTAGCAAGATTGCAACTTTCTATTTCTGAAAAAAATCAATATACATAAATCTTTGTTCTTATTTGCTCTTAGTTCTGAACTATAAAATTCTACATGTAAATCACCTTTTATTAGTCCCGCCTATATAGGCCAAGACTTATCTTTTCGGTGCATTATCTCCTATTAGTTTGCATCGAACACTGTGCATTACAAAAAATTAAATTACATTTGTAATGTTCTGCAGCCATCTTATTTTTATTTTTATTTTTTGAAGAATATTAATTTTTTCTCATTGGCTGTTTGTATTTTTCCTGGGGGTTCAATTATTTTCTTATTCACAAATTCAAAAAAATTGTCCAATCAGCAGTACAAAGCAGCATAAGAAAATATATTTTTTGGTTTGTAATGTTTTTAAAGGCTTCTTCTGGAAGCATCGGCGAGGAGATTTATCTGCTTTTTGCTTTTTCTTCCCAATTCTGGAAGCTTCTGTTGGAATGTTTGTTTCTCTAGATTTAGAGGGGTTTCCCTTGTTGAAGCCACGCGAGAAGCAATGGCTAAATCATTCACTTTTCCAACAGTGCATCTACCTCCTGTTTCTCTATCATAGTGGCTCGCACTTTGCTGCACAAAGCCTGCTTTTTTTTTTGAAATTTGGATTCTGCATCTCACACTATTGAATCCAAATGTAATTCCTCATGGGAGTCCCAACTACCTTTAGAAGTTTGCGTTGACTTGGTGGTAGTACCTCCTTGTAGATTCATGACATGGCTTAACTGCCTCCCGTGGATCAGATTAAATCTGGCATTTGTATCGGGCATTGACAGTTCGAGCTTTTGGTGCAACAGAAAATGATTCCAACAATTGGTATCAGAGCCTTGGGTCACAGGTTCGAGTCTCCCTTTAGTGGGTGCTGAAGGCTCAGTCGGTGCTGAGGGGGAGATTGTTGACTTGGTGGTCAGCACTTCCTTGGAGATTCATGACATGGCTTAACTGCCTCTCATGGATCGGGTTAAATCTGACATTTGTATCAGGCATTGACAGTTCGAGCTTTTGGTGCAACGGAAAATGATTCCAACAGTTTGTTCTGAATGTGAGAAAGTCGGAATGCAAAATTTAGGTCCAAGATTGGCTCCTTCCAACAAGCATTCTCTCTCAAACTGCTTAAGAAGGCATGCTCTGGGAGAGTCTGGATCACTTTCAGAGCTTAAATGAAAGGAATTATAGTCTTGACCTAGCATGTTAAAGAGTTTCCCATCAACCAGTTTTTTGTCATCACATGTACAGGCCTTGCTTTCATCAATTTTCTTTTCTTGTTGATAGTGATAAGATAGTAGACATACTTCAGTTTTAGCATTCTCTTCCAACCAGGAATTTGTAGTATCCAACTGCTGAGCCTAGTGGGCATTCTTGTGATCTTCAGTCATTTCCTTTATCTATCATATCAGAGAAGGGAGTGCACATTTTTTATTCAAATCTTACTAAAAAAGTAAGGTACAATGGTATGGTATAGGTGAAAGAGCATAAAGGTTTTGGGTTAAAAGTATCTCACGGTGAAAGTGGAGAATCGGCATATGAAGGAAAGGAGCAATACACAAAGGATGGAACAATTGACAAGTTTGGGAGACCTACCATTAAAAGCAAAACTAGAGGCTGGAGAGCTGCTAGTTTGGTTTTGGGTATATTTAATTCCTTCGCATTACTGTCTTCTTTATTAACAATAGTGGGTGACATCCTTTTGGTGATATAGATGCCTTAATAAGGAATTTTCTTCTGATAATATGCTTTATCGCATCAAACAGAACATTCAAGAAACATATTGCCTTTAAAAATACCATTTTTATTGTAATCAACAGATGGGTCTTATTTAATATCTTGTTTTTTGTGACAACGCAGTAAATCAAGGACTTGCTACACTTGCATTCTTCGGAGTGGGTGTGAATCTTGTGCTATTCTTGACAAGGGTGCTGCAACAAAGCAATGCATCTATAACAAACGAAGTAAGCAAGTGGACTGGAACAGTTTATATCTTCTCTCTAGTTGGGGCATTTCTCAGTGATGCCTATTGGGGTCGATATAGAACATGTGTTGTGTTTCAGGTTATCTTTGTTGTAGTAAGTTTGTTTTTAATCCATGCTATAAAGTTTAATCTTAGAAGTGTCAAAATGCTACAGACGTCTCTGCTGTGGTCTAGGAAAACAAAAAAAAAATTGTACATCTATCATTAAACCCATCTTTAAATGACAGTAAATAACATTGGGCAGTAAGCACATAATATGTGGATCTTGTTTTATTGCATAATGCATTCAATAGCTTAGAGATTGGTAGACTAGGACTATGAGTCAATACAATTTTTTTGGTATACAACAACCCACTAAATTTTTTGTCTTTTTCTCTTTTATGAACAGGGTTTGGTGCTTTTGTCCTTAAGCTCATACTTATTCCTATTCAAGCCATCTGGTTGTGGAGATGTCAATGCAACATGTCAAAAGGCATCCACTCTAGAGATTGGAGTGTTCTACATGGCCATTTATCTTGTAGCTCTGGGAAATGGTGATTACCAACCTTCCATTGCAACAATTGGATCAGATCAATTTGATGAAGAAGATCCCATTGAAGGACCCTCAAAAGTAGCCTTCTTCGGCTAGTTCTATTTGGCTCTTAATCTAGGTTCCTTGTTCTCTAATAGCATACTTGGCTACTTCGAACATATTGGCAATTGGGCTTTTGGATTCTGGATGTTTGCAGGCTCTGCTACGTTGGCTTTGATCATATTCCTTGCAGGAACACCTTCTTACAGACATTTTAGGGCTGGAGGTAACCCCATACCTCGTGTTGCTCAAGTTTTTGTTGCTGCATCCAATAAATGGAATGTAAAGGCTCCCTCAGAAGGTGAAAAGCTTTTCAAGATGGGAAAAGAAGAATCTGCAATGACAGGAAGGAAGATATTGCACATCCAGGAATTCAGGTTTGTGATTATTACCAAAATCTTGTCACAAATTTGATATATGGATAAAAGACTCTAGTACAAAAACCCATAAGATAGGATAAGCTACACCATTTCTGATCGACTCATGTTTATCAAGGTTTTTAAAGGTATGTCTATATTGTCCTATTGTGGTGTTGTTCTTATTATCAAGATTCAAATCTTATTGGGGACTGTTGATGATGGTTTAAATTGGGGAAGAGATTTTTGTTTGTCACTGCACTAGTGCAGTTCATAGCTCCAAATCAAAAGCATTCTCAATTCTATAGAATATGTCTTGATGGCCCGGTTATTTCAAATTTCAATAGTTAATCATATACAGTCAAATAGTATATAATACTGATAGGATGTTAACACTGGTCTAGTTTTCAAAATTTACTGTCATCTTCTTCTAATTCAGCACAGTAAGACAATTTACAATATCTAGTTCTACTGAAGTTTAAAATAGTTAACCTATAAATGTTATAGCTCAATTGCACCTGTAATTTGGCAGACACGTAGATCCTGCTGTATTTTCAGTTTATCTTTGCCGAAAAGTTTCATTTTGGTTCAAGGAGTTGATCTTAATTGATTTAAAATTCATTGCGGAGATCCAAATTCAATTTTTTTAGAAGTTATCTAATGTGAAATTCTAAGTTTTCACTCTTGGTCTTTCGTAATTGACTGATATTTATTGTGTTTTTTCATAAAAGGCTTGTCTACTCAAATGAGGAAGAGATTTGTAATCAATATAGTTTGAAAAAAAGTTTCATTTCATTTCCTAAAATCTATATCTTTGACTACCAAAAATCTATTTATAGTTACTGATGACTAAAAAATTTGGTTCTATGTGCAAGTTTCTTGACAAAGCTGCAACTGAGACAGAGAGTGACCTAGTCTCAGCGCAGCCTCACAATCCATGGAGGCTCTACCCAGTAACTCAAGTGGAGGAGGTCAAGTGCATCTTGCGTATGCTACCCATCTGGCTATGCACAATCATCTACTCTGTGGTGTTCACTCAAATGGCCTCCTTGTTTGTAGAGCAAGGAGCTGCAATGAACACAGATGCAGGAGGCTTTCACATACCTCTTGCAGGCATGTCCATGTTTGACATCCTCAGTGTTGCAGCATGGATATTCATCTACAGAAGGCTTCTGGTCCCTCTTCCTTACAAAATCACAGGCAATCCAAAGGGTTTGACAGAGCTTCAAAGAATGGGTGTGGGGCTAATAATTGGCATGCTTGCCATGTTAGCAGCTGGTATGGTTGAGATATATAGATTGAAGTATTTTAGCCACCCAAATGGCCCAAGTTCTCTGAGCATCTTCTAGAAAATTCCTCAATATGCTCTCATCGGTGCCTCAGAGGTGTTCATGTATGTGGGTCAGCTTGAGTTCTTCAATGGGCAGGCACCAGATAGACTCAGAAGCTTTGGAAGTGCTCTCTGCATGTCATCTATATCCCTTGGCAATTGTGTGAGCAGTATTATGGTAACTATTGTAATGGACATCACAAAGAAGCAGAACAAGCCTAGTTGGATCCCAGGAAACCTTAACACTGGTCACATGGACCATTTCTATTTCTTATTGGCAGTCCTGATAGCAGTGGATTTTGTTGCATATGTCATGTGTGCAAGATGGTATAGGTGTATTAATTTGTCTAAATAGGGAAATGATGATGAGGAACTCCAGAAAATATAAAAAACTGTAACAGTATCAATTTGTTGATAGTTGGGGTGTTTCATGATGATCTTAAAATCTTTAAACACCCTGATTCTTCTAAGGTTGAAGCTATTACAGAGTGCAACAGCTCTCTATTTGGCCCCACTAATTACGAGATATTCCCAATTCCCATCTCCACCCCCTTCTCAATGACTGTGTACTCATTATCATCCTCTAGCCTAACTCTATCATCCTGGTAAGCATTTTGACTAGAACTATAGTTAGGTTCACTTATATTAATGAGTGGGTTAGGAAAATTAATCTCTAATTCAAGGGAAAATAACTCTGCTAAGCTAATTCTTATTTTCACATCTTTTGAATGTTGAATACAACTGTGTATTTCAGTAGAGACCTCATTCATGTTAGAAGCTTGAGCATCTAGGTTCAAATGATCTAGATCATCAAGATGGGTGTCATGCCCAGACATGGAAGGACTAGAATCAGAATAGATTTCTGAATCTCCAGGATGAGAATTGGAAAATCTGCGTAAAGAATGAAATATTACTCGATCAGACATGTCTGCATGTATAGTGCCCCTATGGTGCATTTGCTGAAGTTCATTCTTTGGGATTTTACATGAGAAAGTTACAGATAAAGTTCCTTCTTGAGCCATACCTGCAACCTTGAAACTCATAGTCCAGCAATTGGTTGTTGTATTCTCTCTACCATCCTCTAAATGTTTTGGAAGCAATCTGCTGAGATGTATCCGATGTTCACCAAAATCTATCCCTTTGGCAATTACAATCTTGTAGTAGCCTCTGTGCTTATCCTGCATAACACCATTAAACATATATGTCATTATTGCACTGCCTTTGGCCATTTCTCAAACCATGAATGAGACTAGTCACAAATCTATAGAAAAGTGTGGTCTTCTCCTTAAGGCAACGAGCTCTTACGTGCCTTCATGCCATAGATCTGATTGTCAGCAATTCAAACAATTGTCGTTGCACATATAAAGCTCATTTTTCCATGCATACCAATGAAAGAAAAGAAAGATTGAAGAATAATGAAAGGAAAAATTGATGTTGGACCCTTCCAATAGCCAGAAAAATATAATTTGAGAGAAAATCTGCAACCTGTAAAATAGCAATTCAAAGTCAAACCAATATTGCAATTCAAGAGAGGTTTAGCTTCTTGGAAATGATAAACATACAACAAATTCTTAAAAATGAATCAAGTAGTTCCTAGTCATGTTAGATAAAGGTATTCAAACAAATTTTGACCAACAATTATACGAATAAATGAAATAAAATACAAAGTATTCCTAGATCAAAAGAAATTTAAAAAAAAACACTCTTAAGATGTACTAAAAAAATAGCACTCTTAAAATGTACATTCTAAGCTGCTAGTTTCAAAATTCTATAGTTTGTTAAAGAATTAGATATCACAAAATGTCAAAACTGATCTTTGTAGATAGAATAAAACAGAAAAGACAATCAGAGCCTGAGGAAGAAGTGGGATTCAATTTCAAACGAAATTGTAAAACTTTATTTCTGTTAGCAAGACAGTAGAGAAGGGGAAAAACAAACATGATTTTTAAATGCAATTAAAGACTGAAGGACTACATTTTTAATTTATATTTATTTTATTAATTATATTATAATTAATATAAATATTTTAAAAATGTTATTATATATGTGAAAATTTTCAAATATATAATTAAGTTTGATTAAATTTTTCATTCATAACAATCATTAAAATGTAATAATAATTGTAGTCTTTTTTAATTTCATTAATAATTTATAAAAAAATATTAAAAAAATTATAGAAAAAAATGTTTTACTTTTAGATTATATTATCTAGTCTTATACATTTAGCCATTTATTTTGCTTTTGCTTTTGATTTATTTTATATTTAAAAAAAATTAAAGCTGTAGATTTAAAAAGTGAGGAAAAATTGTTGGGGGAAATTTCATCTTATCATGTGCATCATATGAAGAATAAGTCCATATTAGGTATTTCTTTAATTCAAAATAACTATTTTTAAAAGTACTGCATATGATGAACTACTTAATTTTGAAATGATTTATTTTTCTATTTTGTTTTTTAATTTCTTATAATGATTGATATTATATATTATTTTAATTAAGTTAGATTTATAATACAATTTAGTAATATATAATTTCTTAATAAAATAATTAAAAGATAATATTACAATATATTTTATTATTTGTAATGTAATGTCATTTTCTGGAAATGAAAATAGATTATAATGTACCAAAATAAAATATATAACTTCAATCTTACAATTTTATCAATTTATTCAAACTATTGCTTTATTGTTAATATTGATGCTTATGTTATTATATTATTATATTTACTATTTTATTACAATATTCACCACTAAGTGACACTTGTTTTATTTATACTATTTAAAATTCTACACTCTATAATACCCAATATGGACAAATCAATTGTAAGTTTATTACATTGAAAAAATTACAATATAAAAGTATTTTACTACAAGTTTCTTATTATTCCACCTAATCTTAACTCTAAAAGCATTACACCGTTGGAGGAACTTTGATGCTTTGCGTTGCTTGTTTAAAACTCGTGCCCTATCTCCTTTAAAAGTCTCCCTATCTCATTGTACGACCCTTTTCATGCAATTTAGTAGTTTAAACATATGATTTATTCAAACTCAAAGAAAGAGCCATAATTTTTCCTTGGGTGTCTAGGACTAGTTCTGCAACTTTAAAATTTGTCAATTCAACAACAAAATTTTGTTCCTCTCATGTTCCATATTCAGAAATAGGATCAACCTTTTTATATTCAACAACAAAATTTTGTTTCTCTCATGTTCCATGTTCAAAAATAGGATCAACCTTTTTATATATATACTGCATCAAGAGTGTAAGGTCATTAATGTTGCTACTAAAGAATTGTTTCAATGTCCCTTGACAATTGTCCCATCCAATCATTGAAAAATTTAATACAATTTATCAAATTAAATCAACAAAATACAGTAGAAAAATGCTATTGAAAAAATGATTACTGATTTGGTCCACTATATAATCCCAACACTTACAATCAAAACAATGAGTACTGATTTAATCCACTCTATAATCCCAAAACTTACAATCAAAGCGAGAAAATATACTCCCAATATCTCCTTCAACAACAGATCAGGACATTAGAATTCAATATTCAAGCAACAATCGATACAAATTGAAAAATTAATACCAATGATGTTCAAGTTTTGCAATAGCGATAAAAAATAAAAGTGATGGTAAACAAAGTACAATAATTTTTTACTCAAATAAACAATTTAATATTTTCACTCCAATGAACAATTCAATATTATGGGCATCTAATACTTGTTGTATATATTACAATTATTAATTATTTTGAAAATGAATTTAATAATTTATATTATGTAATGTATCATAAAAATACAATTATTATATCAAATATTATATATAATAATAAATATTAAAGAAATAATAATTATAATATTTATTTTAAAAGTAAATTTAACTTTCAATCTTAAAAATGTCTAAATTTTATGTGGAAGCAAATCTAATAGGTGTAAATTTTGCGTGAGTAATTTTCTATTCCTCCACTTAGATAGTTACTAATATCTTATTTTTTAACAAATATGATAGCAATTTATTTTTTTGTATTTCAAAAGTATTTATCTTAATTAAAAGTAAGGTTTTAGATTTTTTTCACAAAATATATTTTAAAAAAAAGGTTTTCTCAAATGTGATTGGTTAAAATATTTTAGCAATATGAGTCCTTTTTTAAGAGAGAGAGAGGGGGAGGGTTGTGCATTACTTTATTTTACACAAAATTGGAAATTTGAGTTTCTATTTATTATTAATTCTTTAAAATTATTATTTTTGTTAATATTTAATTGTAATATATTTTGGTATTGAATCTAGTTTATTGTATTGTTTTATAATAATATAATTTTAAAAAAAATTAAAATACTTTTAAATTAAAAATTGTGTAATTTTTTGTTAGTTTAACAATACTTTTATTTCAAAAACTTGGAAGAAAATGGTGTACAAGAATGAAAATTGACTTGGATATTTTTAATATCTACTCAGAAAAATTGTGTGATTGGTTGATTAAATGTTGTTGCTTTTATTTTAGAAATTACAAAATGTTGTTTCTTTTATTTTAGAAATTACAAAAAGAAATCAAATTATTTTTAATAAACCAAAATGTATTTATTTTGTTATTTATTTCCTTAGTTAAATAACATATAATGCATATTGAACTAGTTTAGGAAAGCAATCTGATACATTAGAGGTTCCATGTGACTGCTCTAATACACATGTATGCAAAATGTAGCATCCATTCCATTATGTCTCTACATTCCTGCATGGTTCTCATTGCAGTTGTATAACTGATAACCCAGTAGCTGGGATGCATCCCCTTGAATGAAAGATGTTGCATAGAAGACATTATAGGATGCATCATAGCATAGAGAAGGAAAACATTACCAAAGTGAACATGATTTTCTTTTATCAGTTGTTCAAACACATGGACATGCAAGATATACTAGCGCAGAGCATGGGGAACATACACTATAGTAGTTTTTACCTACATAGAAATGACATATATGGTAGCTCCACAAAGATGGTCAGATTGGGCCGATCCTTCCAAAAATCAATAATGCTCTGAATCCAATTCTTTCTATTATCAACATTATGTCAAAATTATTTATTATTTTTAAGATGCAAACTTCTAATTGTTTGTTTCAAATCTTTGTACTATGGAGGATATAAATGCAGAGGTTCAGGAGTTGATATATCTAACAGACTTGATTGGTCTCATCAGTTGACAGATGGTGAGGCTGCTCTAGTTTTGAATATATCCTTCATTGATGGTGATCGATGGTTGGATTTACAAAAAACTAATGTTACACAGTTTGGAAAACAATAGTAAATGATCAATGTTTTCAAAAACTAGATATCATAAAGCCATTACTTTCTGTTATGAAATGGCTCAACTGTTATAAATTTGATTTATTGTGGAAAATATCTCCTACTTATCATAAAACCTTCCTCCGACCAAATTGAAGATTGTGCTTTCACAACCCTAACAGAAAGGGAAGAGTGGGGAAGGTAAACTTGTATAGTTTTAGGAACAATCTCAAGCCTACATTAAATATATGTTTCTATAAATTATTATTATTATTTAATTGAAACGATTAATGTAATTACAAGAATAAAGCTATTAGTAAGTAGCTGAAATAAATTTGAGACAAATTAATATAGATAATAGTCAATTATTTTTTTTGACAAATTAGTTCATAACTTTACAAATCGTTGGACCTTGATTCTCAATGAGAACATACAACCTATATTTCACTACAACAGCACCAACTTTGAACATTTGACACTAAGCAAAACAAACACATTTATTTACAAGGTATAGCCCAAAAAGCCATTAAACAACCGTTATTGCTTAGCCATAACTTAATTTTTATATTTAATATCTGATTGTAATTAGACCTTCTAAAAGTAAAATGGGGAACTTGCTAAAATATAAAAATCATTAAGTCGTAGTTCTTAATATAGTCCCCATTTTATTACACGGCTAAAGGTCGACATAAATTCTTCATGCTACTAATCAACGTCCCTCTTTTAATTTTCTAAACTATTTAATCTATGATGCAAAGACCTCTATACACCAAATATTTTCTCAAAGCTATCAAACCTAATTTCCTTTCAATCTTAATTATTTTTTGCATTAGGCGGGACTCCTGCTGTTGCACGGCTCTTGTTTAATCTTTGTTTCTATTGAAATTCTATTCAAATTGTCTCTCGAAATGGATAGTACTCATTTGCCTCATAAATGGGTAAACATCATCTCATTTTTATCTTAATTTTAGTTAGTTTTTCTTCTTTTTTAGTGTTTGAGGGATTTGTTTCTACAAATTTGATTAGGAAATGAATGCACCATTGAAAGAGATGAAAGAAATATGATAAACAAATAAATTAAGCTTTGGATTTCAAAGAATTTTGTTTTTGTATGTAGAAATTTGATCTCTATAGTTTTAGGGGCTTGTTGTTGTGTATAAAATTGATCATTTGTTAGTAACGGTGAACCAAAATCACTCTTCTGGACAAAAAAAATATTTTGAATTTTCAGATAATTTTTTGGCATTGGAATTTACTAGAAAAAAATCCATAAATCACTCTAACTAAATAGATTTTCTAGAATAGTCACAAAATTTGTGCTTTCTCGTAGATATTAGATAGATGTTTTTAGTGTTTTAGGGATTTGTTAAGGCAATTTTATTTATATATGTAATCGTGGTCTCATTGTTTCTAATTATTATAGCCAAGAAAGAGTAAAATATGAACTTTAGCAATTTTATTTCTTATAGTTGAGTTTCCTTTTGCATTGAATTTTAGAATTTGTCTTTCTAGAAAAGTTGTTGAAGTTTTCTTTAATGATGTAGTTTTTATAGAAGATTCTCACATTTGTTGTGATTTTTAAGGTTATAATGGATCATTCATAGAGAAATATTGTAATAGGATGTAAAAAATTTCATGTTACTTATTTTGTGTTTATTTGAAGAAATAAGATGGATTGATTTATTTGCTGCAAATTTAGTTTTCATACACAATCTATGTTCATTTTTCATTTAAATGTGAAGTGAGCAAAATTCTTCTTAAAATCTAAGTATGTTTGGCTTGGTTGCAAAAATTTAACGAGGTTTTTTTGTGTGTGTGATGAAAAATATTGTTTGTCTATGGAATGATATTTGACTAGAAACTGATGCCTTAAATTTCTAAAAAATTATTTATTTTTAAATAAATGATGAGAATTCTACTTACTCTTAATAGGAATTATATAAATTTTAGAAAATTATTTGAAGACTTAAGCTAAAAGTGTTAAAGTTAATCATTTGAATTTCTATCTTTTGGTTGTCTGCTTGTTTGGAGAAACTTTATGGTAGACTTCTATATTTTTATTTTTTTATTAACGCAAATTTGATTTGTGTATGCAATCAATGCTCTGTAGATGCTTAGAATAGATAAACAGACTAGGAGAAAAAGTATGCTCAGAATTTCAAAAAATATTATGGTTTTTTGCCAAATTTAAGTTTTATTTTTCTGCATGTTAGGTTTTTATTATTGTAAATTCAATTTATTCATGTAATCAATGTTTGATCCGATTATAAATGGAATTCGTTTATGAAATTTAGAAAAATTACCTTGTTATTGGGATTAAGTAAAAAAAAATTATTAAAGGTTTTCTAATCTTTTGGGTATGTCCAGGATCATGGTATGTCAAACTAGGCCCTTAAGTGGCAATGAAAATTCAGAAAATCAGGTTTAAGCAAGTTGACATAAAAATTCGAATAAGTTATAAATATTATATAAAAAATATGTAACAAGAGAATTTGTAGAAAATTGAATTTAGTTTCTAAGATACTAGGCTGTTTTTGAAAGAAAATTATTCTATATGTGGAAAATTTCAAATTTCAATGTAGTTGTACAAAAATTTTAGAAAAAAATAAGTAGATATATGTCTGACCACCTTAAACATAATCAAATGATAGTTTATTTTTACAAGATTCTAGATATAAGTAGTTGGCTCATGTTTGGATGTGACACATATTTTTGTGTAATTTTTTTCTAAGTAAATAATTAATTATTATTTTTCTTCTACAACTTTTCAATAATACAAAAACTCTCATGTCTGACCACATTAACTTAGTCTAAACTTTATACAATTGAAATTTATTTTTATTTTTATTATAGTAGGAAAAGAATAGAATGTAACACATGTTTTAGATTTAAAAAATGTTATATAGTTTGAAATTTATGCCTATTTTTCAATAAGTTTATCAATTAGGACTAGAAAGATAACAAATAGGTGTATGTCTAACCACATTAAACAAAATCAAATGATAATATATTTTTATAAAATTCTATATAAAAGTAGTAGTCTCGTGTCCAGATGTGATGTATTTTTTTGTATTTTTTTCCAAGTAAATAATTAATTATGATTTTTCTGCTACAAATTTTCCTGAATATAAAAACTCTCATGTCTGACCACCTTAACTTAGTCTAAACTTCATCAAATTGAAAGAATTGTTTATTATAATTATATTAGGTGAAGCATAGAATGTGATGTATATTTTAGATTTTACAAATGTTATATTGTTTGAAAGTTATAGTTGTTTTTCAAAGAGTCTATCAATCATGACTTCTTTTTCACATTGCCACTTTTTGGCATACCATGATCCTGCAAATACCCTTTTACTATGTTTTTTATATGGTTCTCCTTCAAAGCAATAGTATTGGTAAAATTTGTGGCAGCAAAAACCTTCAATGAAAGTACTGTTTGGCCTCCCTTATCTCAAAAAATTTAATTTTGCATCCATGAAAATGTCTGTGAAGCTAGCTAGCTAGAGTTTATCCATTGTTCTCCACTCACCTTGTTTCTTTGGTGCTAGTATCACAGGTTGGACTCTTTTCCCCAATCACATCCTCCTTTAGTAACTCTTGCACATGTTAGTTCAGTTATTCATTTTTTATTGGCCTCATTTTATGAACCACCTTAGTAGGCAAACTTGTTGATGGAAGTAGATCCAAAAGATGATTATGAAGTTGTAGCTACACAAATTTAGCTGGAAGAATAAGAACAACCTTGTAGAAAAATATAGAAGAAACACAAAACTCCTAAGAATAAAAATTCTATTAATCATAGTGCATAATATAGGAAATTACAATGAATAAATAACCTTAGAAACTGAGATAATGGAGGTAATGAAGGCAGAGATTTTCATCTATTAACTGATGTTCCTTTTAGTTACTAATGAGGCAGAGAGAAGTCCTCTTTAATTAGCTTATAATGAAATTATCCAACAACATTAACTTATGGCAGTCATGATAAAACTTATTCTCTAGATCCATAATTTAAGTAGTGACTTGATGTATGCCTAGATTAATGCTAACACCCCCCTAAGTCTAACTAAGGATACAATCCTAATGAAAGGAAAGAGAAAAAGAGGAAAGAGGGAAAAACTAGGGAGAAAAAAACTCCCCTCAAAATTTATATTAAATTTTCATGGCAGCTACAATGTTGCAACATCCTTCACTGCAAGGTCTCTCAAAAAAATGAAAAGATAATTCCTATTTGTACTTTCACACCGAAAAGAAAGAATGTTAATACAAAATGTAGCATAACGAATGCTATAGGATATTCCTCTTGAAAAAATGATGTCCTTTCCTTTTGGAAATTAAAAACCTCATGTTCTCAAATTGTCAAATTACAACTCAAGTGAAATTCATGAAGGAATCAAGATGAATAGTTTTGGAAAACACTCATGTTTCTCCAATCTAATGCTAAACTGTGACTCTACCATATAAGACTCAAGAATATTGACCACAGAAGTGTGAGATTTGTTCAGATGAGAATCAAGATGTGTCAAGATAGTAGCATAGAATGGATGAGATAGAACAAGAGAATCCAAACCAAAAGAAGATGAAACTTGATGTGAGTTGAAATTAGAGAGAAAGAATATGTCCTCAATATTGTTGTCACAATCAATGAGAGATTCAACAAATAAATGATAAATGTCTGATAGGATGATATCTATCTCATCAAGAGGATAAGAATGACATTCTTAAAGAGAATCTAAAGTAGCATTTGATGAAGCCAAGATCTCTATCAAATTGGAAGGTGGAGGTGACTGAATGGCTTCCAATAATAGAGATGTAGAAAGAGGAGCATCTGGAGGATATTTCTTTTTGTAATCAAGACAATCAAGACTCTTCCAATAAGAAAGTACCTCTTCAATGTCATTATCAGATGTAGGATTATCATCATTATCAAGAGAGAGAAGCATGTTTGTAGCTAGATCATCAAGAAATGGAGGTTCAGTGGGAGATCCTTATCTTTCACATATAGTGACCCAAAGAGTGAGGGAACCCAAAATGTGATATAGCCCATAACATGTAGTCCCCAACACTCAAACCAATTAATCGTAAGACATGATAATTTCTACTTTCCCATGTAGATTTCTACCAACATGAATTTGGTTCAAGAATAAGCCCATACAAATATGGCAATAGATGAATCCATTGACAATGCTTTAAGATTCCATCATGCTAATACTTATAATCTCCTTCTTCCAAAATGGTGACAGATGGATGATATTTTACTCCCATTTCAACCTTAGACTATCCCCTTTTGGAACTTTATTTTTAGTTCATGAATATAGAAAATAAATTAAGAAACACCCGCAAGACAATGAAAAATCATTTTAAAATAGCTCTGGTCTACAATACCTGCAAAGAAAATTGACACTCCTTCCTAGCAACCTTATCTCTGATAACATGTAGAATTTTGTAGTTGTAGTTACATAGATCTAGCTGGAAGAATAAGAACAAACCTTGCAGAAAAATACATAAGAAACACAAAACCACTAAGAATAAAAAAATCCTATTAATCACTTTGCATAATACAAGAAATTACAATGAATAAATAACCTCAGAAACTGAGATTATGGAGGTAATGAAGGTAGAGATTTCCATCTATTAATTGTTGTTCCTTTTAGTTACTAACAAGGAAGAGAGAGAAATCCTCTTTAGTTAGCTTAGAATAAAATTAGCATGCAACATTAAGTTCTGGAAGTCAAGAGAAAATATATTCTCTAGATCAATAATTTAAGGAGTGAAATGATGCATGCCTGAATTAACGATAACATACCGATGCACCTTCATTTGAATTTGAATTTGAATTTTATTTTTTTTCTTATGATACCTTTTGGGTTGTGTGTCAACTTTGAATTTTTTTGCCTGTATTGATTCTCGTCCACTTTTGATTCTCATCCACCTTTTTAGTGCTGCATATTCTAGAAATCGACACAAAAAATTCATGTTTTAGGCCATCTAAAAATTTCTTTGCAATCACCAAACCGATTCTCTAGTATTACTAAAAAAAAAATTTCCTTAGAGTTACTAAATTATGCTTTCTACCATCTTGCATTCAAGAGTAGGTAGTTTCTCTCACTATGCAAAATTTTATCATACTATCATAGTATATCCAACAATAAATTAACATAATATCGCACAAGAATTCTACATAATATCCTTATCTTAAACTGTACCAAACATTGTTCCATAACCAGTTCACCTTATATTTTCCTTCAACCATGAGATTTTATAAGGACTACATTTTTTTGACATTTTCAATTTCAGTTGGTCAACTATTTCCTCCAATACTATAGTATTGTTACAACCACTATGAATTATATATAATTTTGATACACTATCTTTATCTTACATATTATTTTAAACATTTTTTTCTTGGTACCATTTTGTTTTAGTAACACTCGCAATTTGAATAGTAACTCACCTCTTTCTAGGTCATCTACTAGACTTGGTGACCATTTGAACTATTCATTAGCATATGTGGTTCTCCTATTAGTGCCTAATGGACCTTTCAAAAATTCAATTTCTATATGAGTTTCCACTCCAAATTTAAACAAAGTTCATTTGAAACATCTTTCACTGCCTCTACCAAACCATCTTCTATGTAGGTTCTATTATTATAATATGAATTATTAGTTTCTTTCTCATTGTAATATAAACTATCTCACATTCATTTTTGTATTTTTTGTTGCCTCTACCAAATCTTCCTCTATGTACATTATACCATTGTGATATGAATAATTGGTTCTTTCTTTGATTGTGGCATCTATAGACTTTCTTTCATGTATTTTTTTCAGCAACATTGATTTTGTTAATACTAGATTATCAGATTGAAACATTGTTATTGGTAACTAGATTGAAGCCCGTTTATTTTGTTTAAGTTAGGTGGATTGAGACAACCTTAAATATGACGTGGTGTGCAATTTTGATTTGTTGGTTAAGTTGGATTCTTTTGGCTATTCAACTACCTTAATGAAAAATATAAAAAATGATATTCTAAATGAACAAAATATGATAGCATTCCATATTTTTAAATTTAATGTGTGATTCCCACTACACTACGTAGCATTTTCTATGGAATTTATAAGCTAAACGTTACTTTAACATTGTGCACGTATATTAGTACTTAGCATCGAATACAAAGTTAGTGATGGTTGATTCAATAGCTTGAAACTATTGCGAAGATGACGTGCAATGGATGGATTTTTTTTCTGATATTGATATATCATGAAGTGTTTGTAGTTGCACCCTTGATTGAGCTTTAGCCTTATACAAGGTTAGGTATGATTTTTTTGTCTTCTGAACATATACTCTAACTCAATCAGAGATTTAGATTTTGAATGAGGAAGAAAGGACATTCAATAATATCATGATACACATGTGTGTGCGCGCGCACACATGTATATGAACATGTATATATATACATACAATGTATACATATTGACATATGTGTGTGTACATACATATTATATATATACAAACACATGTATGTATATATTACCAAATAGCCATCATTTTTTTATCAAATACCTCTTAGGTGGGATGTATAGTTATTATTTAAGTACAATTCTATAAATATTTTAAATATATTGATTAAAAAATAGAGAACTGTTAATATTACATATATGTTAAAGATTGGACAATATCTTTTAATAGTTATATTTAAGATGTATAAATTATTTTTTAAGGTTTTTATATAAACGTATATATAATTAGATATTATAAATGTTTGACATGTAAATCATTATAAATTATATTTTTACAAATTATATTTATGAAGCTTGCACATAATTATAATTATAATTATAATATTCTTGGTCATATAAATGAGTATTATATTTTATCAAACAATTTGTGTTATCCATTCACTCCATCATAACTCCATGACTAGTTAAGTTGGTAGGCATAGTGGCAGCTTCCGTAGAAGGTAGCAAGATTGCAACTTTCTATTTCTGAAAAAAATCAATATACATAAATTTCTGTTCTTATTTGCTCTTAGTTGTGAACTGTAAACTTCTACATGTAAAGCACCTTTTATTTAAACTTTCTTTCTATTTAAATTCTATTCAAATTGTCTCTCGAAATGGATAGTACTCACTGGCCTCATAAATGGGTAAACATCATCTCATTTTTAACTTAATTTTAGTTAGTTTTTCTTCTTTTTCAGTGTTTGAGCGATTTGTTACAGCAAATTTGATTAGGAAATGGATGCACCATTGAAAGAGATGAAAGGACTGTGATAAACAAATAAATTAGGCTTTGGATTTCAAATAATTTTGTTTTTGTATGTAGAAATTTGATCTCTAGAGTTTTAGGGGCTTGTTGTTGTGTATCAAATCGATCGGTGAACCAAAGTCACTCTTCTGGAAAAAAAAAATATTTTGAATTTTTAGATAATTTTGTGGCATTGGAATTTTCTGGAAAAAAATCCATAAATCACTCTAACTAATTAGATTTTCTAGAATAGTCACAAACTTTGTGCTTTCTCGTAGATATTAGATGGATGTTTTTAGTGTTTTTAGTTTGAGGGCTTTGTTAAGGAGATTTTATTTATATATGTAATCTTTGTCTCATTGTTTCAAATTATTGTAGCCGAGAAAGAATAAAATATGAACTTTGGCAATTTTATTTCTTATAGTTGAGTTTCCTTTTGTATTGAATTTTAGATATTTTCTTTCTGGAAAAGTTGCGACGATTTTCTTTCTGGAATTTTTATGGTTATAATGGATCGTTCAGAGAGAAATGTTGTAATGGATTGTAAAAAAATTCATGTTACTTATTTTGTGGTTATTTGAAGAATTAAGATGGAGTGATTTATTCGTTACAAATTTATTTTTCATACGCAATCTGTGTTTATTTTTCATTTAAATGTGAAGTGATCAAAATTTTGCTTTAAATCTCAATATATTTGGCTTGGTTGCAGAATTTAGTGATTGTTTTTTGTGCTTGTTTGCAGAAATTTAACGAGGTTTTTGTGTGTGTGTGTGATGACAAATATTGTTTGTCTATGGAATGATATTTGATTAGAAACTGATGCCTTGAATTTCTTAAAAATTATTTATTTCTAAATAAATGATGAGAATTCTACTTAATCTTAATAAGAATTATATAAATTTTAGAAAAATTTGATTCTTGAAATCTGGGAAAAGTACAAAGGAAATGATGGAAAATCGCTCTACAACTCCAAGAAATGAGCATTGATGACATCTTCATTATATTTCATACCTCGCAACATCTATGTGTCTTTTCATGTTCTTTGTGTCATTTTATGTATATCTTGGTTTTGATTGTTAACACTTGTTACCTCCTTTTTCGCATGTGTTTTTGTATGTGGGTTTTGTGCCCTTCATTCTTTCTATGTGTTTGGGGTTTGGCTTGTCTCCAGGCTGGGTTGCACGTGTGATGGGAGAGCCGAATCATAATGGCGAGGAAGGGAAGTTATTATGTTTGATGTTATTGCAAGTGGTGTCGAGGGTAATATTAATGATGCACCAAGAAAAAGTGATGTTAATTTGCAGGAGAAGCTTTCTTATAAACAAGTGGTGGACGAGAGTTCTCCAATTTTTTCAGACAAGGCAGAATTTAGTGGAGTTTTCTGCAGACAAAATATGGAACAAGTTCAGGGAGGATTGGGTGGAGGATGGACCTCAACCAATGGAGGTGGACAATCTATTGGAGGAGATGTTGAGAATGGTGGAAACGAAGGAGAAACTGGTAGGCCTCCTTCTCTGGGTCTGAAAACCCTCTCTCTTTCTCCTAACGAAGACACGATGAGTGCTATCAAATCTAAGCAAAATAGATTGAAAAGTATTGCTATTTTTTTTGTGTGCTTAGATAAGGATGCAATGCTTGCTCATAAATTTTTTGATGATTGGTTAGCAGCAGTCTGGGAAAAAAACTAGGGATTTATGTGACTTACGATAGAATGATACAGAAAGGGCTCTTTGTTGTCTTTCTTAAGAATCATAGTATGCAGGAGAGAGTTTTGGAATGTTGGTCACTCTATATTTAGAGTCTATCCTTGGTCTCCAAAAGGGAATTTTGAAAAATTCATGGCTAGGCTGACCCTTAACTGGGTCAAAATAAAAAACCTGCATGTTGAGTTTTGGCCTTTCATTTCCCAAATTCTAAAACCTCTGGGTTCTATCCTACAAATTGAGCAATCTCATGTCACCCTCCCTCATCTTAATGCAAGGGTACTTGTTTCCTTAACACCTAAACTTGATTTCCCTTATTGTATTTCTCTTGATTTAGAAGGTGAAACATTTTGTTGGGAAGTTTCCCTGCTAGGGAATCTAAATGCCTACTTTCATTGCAGATGCAATGGCCATACCAAAAAAGATTGACCGGCTCTTAAACATTTACAGAAAGAAAATTTTAATGTTGTTAATAATGAAATTAATAAAGAAGCTAATAATGGTAAAGTGAACAATCCTGTTAATGGCCAGAAATCCTATAATTCTCCCAGTAAGCCTATTATTGAACCTAATTCTATTGACACTGTACTCATAGAGAAGGCCCTAATCACTGTGAGTGATTTTAACAAGGTGCCAGACCTTCTTTTTAATAACAATTTTATTACCCTCTTGAACCCCCTCTTCAATGATGATTTTGAAGTTTTCCATGCTAAAGACTGTGTAGAAGAGATTAATCCCCCATCTCTAAGTTCCCCTCCTCCAAGTTTGGTTTCATTGGATACACCTCTTGGTTGCTCAAGCCCCATCTTATTGAATGCTCAACAATTAGAAATTCTCTCCATCAATGAAAGGGCTTCTAAGCTCAAGTAGGATTGCAAAGGTCTGTAGTCCCTATCTGTAGGACCAACTGCCCCCCTTGGATCCCTTCAGATTGTAGTCTCTGGTAATGAAGCCCAGCTCACAAAAGTTGTTAGGAAGAAAAGGAAGACTACGGATAGAAGCTCCTTATCCAATGTGGGTAGAGGGAGGAAAAACCTCCCTGATTGCTTTAACAGATTGTGCAAAAACACCAAAACCCCTCCCAAGTAAGTCATGATGATGCACATCCATATTTGGAATGTTCATGGGTTGGAGATGTTAGATAGGAAATATTTAGTTAGGAGATGGTGTAATCAGTTAAAAGATAAAGATGTTATTTTCTTACAAGGAATTAAAGTTGTTGGGTTCCAAGCTCATACTACTCTAAAATTTTGTGGGATAGAGCTATTGGATTCCATTCTAACCATGAGAGAGGTAAAGGGGGAGTTTCCATTCTCATACATCCTAAATGGGAAAATCATATTGTAAATCATGGGTGTTCACCTTGCCAGAGAATTATTTGGCTTGCACTTAAATTTGATCATAAGATAGTTGGAATTTGCAATATATATGTAGCTAATTGTTATAGAGAGAGAGAGAGAGAGAGAGAGAGAGAGCAGGACTTTGGGATTGGTGCTGCTCAAATTTGCAAAAGATTCCCTGGCTATTTGTAGGAGATTTTAATATGGTGGAACATAGAACAGACAAAATAGGAGGGCTATCCCACTCGTGGAAAGGGAATGAACTATTCTTTTGGTAGAAATTTAAGAGAAAATTTAACCTCCTTGATCCAATGGAACATATGCATGGTAAATTCCCAAATATTTTGTTTACTTGTTGTAATAATCAAAAAGGTAAGAAGAGGGTTTATTGTAGACTTGACAGGTTCTATGGAGATTTCTCTACCTTCTCTTTCATTCTAGACTGTAATCATGCTCCTGTCTCTGTCTACCCTGCATCCATCTCTGACCATTCCCCTATCCAGACCTGCTTCAAGATAATCAATAGTTTTATCCCTAATGGAGATAGTGATAGAGTTAGTACCTTTAAACTTAATACATCTCTCATGGAGGACCTAGATAATATAGAGGCTATTGAAATGGTCATTGAATTGGTTAAGATCTGTAATCCTCATGTTGATGGTATTATGCAATGGGAGTTATTGGTAGATGCATGGAAGAGTATTTTTCAAGTGATTGGTAAGAAATTGGCTATAGATAGGAATAGAGAAGAATCATTTTGGAAAAATAGTTTGAATAATGTTGAAAAGGAACTCCAAAGAAAAGGTAATAATCTTGTATTAGAGGCTCAACTAGCTAACACTAAGCACAATCTAAGAATCATCCAGAGATATAAGATTTAGGGGTAGATAATTAGGGCCAGAATGAATTGGATTAGAGAGGGTGATAAAGGTTTTGGATATTTTTACAACATTATCAAATTTGAGAAGAGAAGGGAATTGATTAATGAAATCCAACTTGAGGGCAGGCAGACTAATAATCCAGAAGATATAAAATATGCTTTCCATCGGTTCTATAGTGACTTGTTTTCACCAGAAGAATCTAGTGACAGTAATGAAGCTTTGAAAACTTGTGTCAAGTTTGTTCCTAGAAAAATTTCTAACAGTGACCAATGCAACCTCAACAAAGCAATCTCTCTCGATGAGATCCCGGCTATTATTGAATCCTTTGCCAATTGGAAATCCCTAGGGCTTGATGGTCTTCCTACAAAATTTTATAAGAGGAATAAAAGTTGGCTAGGGCCTGAACTTCTGAAAGTTTATGAGGAGGCTTTCTCGAAAGGATCTTTAGGTGTATCCATCCATAGAGGAGTTATTAAACTTCTTCCCAAAGCAGGGGATAAAAATCTAGTGAAAAATTGGAGGCCCATTACCTTGTTAAATTTATCATATAAAATTTTGGCCAAAGTCCTGGCCAGAAGGATTGCTCCCCATCTGGATAAATTTTTCTCTCCTACTCAAATAGGCTTTATTCAAGGAAGATATATATTAGAAAACCTTGTAACCAGCTAGGAAGCTATGCACTCACTAGTACATTTGAGACCTTTTTCCAACGGTAGAATGTCTCAATTTAGATAGTATAATGTCGATTGAGTGACACCACTCGGTGTCACAGTTTTGTAGATAGAAAGACTAACGGTATTTTTATGCATCATTATTATGACACCCTTAGCCATTGCAAAAAGAGGGTGCCAACAAAGCAAATCTATCATTGCACCTATTTGTTGTCGTCTATATTGTGATGCCTCATCGTCGTAACAAGTACAAATGACGGTGCCTTGTCAGAATAGTCTGACAGGTAGCCATCATTTGTAACCTGTTTGCCGATAGAAATGCTATTAATGCAACAAATATCAGTCACAAGCTTATGATGGATGTGCATCATTTATGGTTTGTAACGATGACTATGCTACACATACGACGGACATGCATTGGACATTTACGATAGATATCCATGATTTACAATTTTTTCTGATGGTGATGATGTTAATGCGATAGCTATATGTTGGATTCTTGTGATGGATACTTGTCGCTATTGTGAGGCCATCATAGTTACGATGAAAATCATTTTTAATATATATATATATATATATATATATATATATATATATATATATATATATATATATATATATATATATATATATATATATATATATATATATATATATATATATATATATGTATGTATGTATGTATATATTTCGATTCAGAATGGTGTTCTTGCAGATCTGGTTCCTGCTCATGATTTGGTTATAGATCATTCGGAGATAACTTTGCAGTAGATTCAATAGCAGGTTGTGGACTATTGAGTTGAGTCTAGAGACATGGATTTTGAATGGATCCTATCAAATCAAGACTTGTGACATCGACAGCTCTAGCACAAGAAGCTAGTGCAGCAATCAGAGATGCATTCTTCCTAATGTGTTCATCGGATATATGCGGACTTGATTACATTTAGATCTGATTCGAGCTACTTGTTGACTTCTTTGGTTTGAATTTGATGTGCTTTATTCCTATGGAGTGTAGCAGTGACTTGACTTGGAGTTTGAGTAGACTGTGCATTGTTTGGCTTGAAGACATAATCAAGCTACTCTTTGCGTTGTTGTTGAGATCAGGTTGTGACAGATTGCTGGGATCATCTACCATTTTTGCCATAGTTCCAAATGAGTTAGGTGTGATGTTGAGAGAGTGACGTGTAGAACTTGCACATTGGAGATTCATGGATCACTATGGTGTCTGTGATGACTTGGGAGAAGTCTTCTTCTTGGTGAACCGAGCTAAGAGACTTAGATTACAAAAATAAGATCATTTGATGTGACTTATGAGACATTAAAATGTGGTATATGTAAATATAGTTTGATTGACCCATCAAAAGTATTGACATCCAGTATTTCCCTGAAAATACCAAATGTACATCAGTTCTTCATAAAATGATTAGTTGTCACATTATTTTAAAACATAAAATATAATTATGTATCTAGACCTTTTTCCTATTTGGACAAACGCAAAATTGATGCCCAGGATTACTTGTTGTGAATGACGTCTTCAACATGCATGGGCCAACACCACATTGACACATAGGCACATTCACTGAAGTCATCGATGCTATTTTGACAAATATTGCATTATCACAAATATTGCATTTTCATTATTTTGTTCATTCATACTAATTATAATTACAATAAAAAGAAACATACTAATGTAGACTTGCACATTTTTTGGCTAAGTCGAAGTCTTTGGTTTAAATCACTAGACACTCAAAACAAAATGACAAACCAAAGACAACCATGCAATTGTAAAGAAAGGTAATTTTCTTAATCACATCACTAATTTGTTCATGTCTAAATACTGGTGTCTTTCAAGTGATTTGATTCTTATCATGCCCACTATAAATGAGAACAGTCTTAACTAGTGAGGTTGTTTAAGCATATAGAGATTAAATACAGTCTTTTAGAATGAAATTTCTCTTAACAAAAGATCAAAGGTATATAAGAAGGACATATAAAACAAGGTGAATAAGAGTAGTACATATAAAACAATTGTTAGAACATGCCAAACATCTGGCATAACTGTACATTTCATTCATGTCATTGATATGCAAAGATACATGTAAACGAAAAGAAAATTTTGCATCTAAAGATTACATGTATATATATGAAAAATAACTTGTATATACTATAAAAAAAAAAAAAACTTTCAGAAGAAAATGCAAGAGTATAGGCATACATTAGAGGATGAACATAAATAATAAGGGTGTCATACATTGCCTGAAGTGATGAATTTTTGACCCAAGTATGAATCCAGTGTGCCCTTGTGTGATCTAGAACCTGCAAAGAAAAGAGAGATGGGGGTTAGATAAAAAATATCTAAGCAATGAATGGCATCCTATTATTGAGAGAGATCAAACACTTCACACAATATATATGGACATTAGTAATAAAATAATACACTTACTGTTTTGAATTTGAGCTCATAAAGATTAACTTTCAGAAGAATATGAATGAATGCAAACATATGTAAGTGGATGAACATAAATAATGAAGGTACGAAACATTTCCTGAAGTAATGAAGTGTTGACCCAAGCTTCAATCCAGTATGCTCTTGTATGATCCAAAACCTGCAAGGAAGGAAAAGATGGGGTTAGATCCAAAGGATCTAAGCAAGGTCTGGCACCCTATTACTGATCCTCATCTACAATTATGCATGTGCATATTCAAGCCATACACTTCTAAAATGAACTATGCTACAGAACATGGGTGTGTGTTAATGTGATTCAAAAGCTATTATGCAAGATTGTTTTATTATTGAGATAAAGATATCTTAATTCTACAAGAATAAATGTTTTGAGAAATATTTTAATTTAATTTTGACAATAACATGAGGAGTGATATATTTCAAGCTTCAGTGAGATTTCATACCACGTAGTGTTCGTAGATTATGTTCAATGCATTATTTACGCTTGTATTGGTGGGAAAACTCTCAAAAAGGCACAAAATAGATTGAATTCAACCATATTATTTACATAGAAATTGCAGTGTAAGTAGTAGGATGATTGTTCATGAGCTCACTATTTAATATCTGGCCAGGCCATGTAAATGGTACGAGGCCAACCCAATCAGCCCAACAAAATGTGTCATGTTTATCTTTGTCAAATACACTCATTCACCATTTTGTTCTTGTTCTTCACACAAATATTGCATCAAAAGTAATTGTAAACAATGATTCAAAGAAAAAAGAAACAACTACAATAGATCAGACCCCAAAAGAATACAGTCAACTACAATAGCTCATAGTCTCAATGAAGTAAACAGTGTATAAAATAATATATAGTGCCATCAAATCTATTCGAAACTCCTATCAGCTCATTGTCCAATAGTTAAACTAACCTATGACTTCAAAGGAGGAATTAAGAAACAATGATTCAAAAAAAAAAGAAACAACTACAATAGATCAGACCCCAAAAGAATATAGTCAACTACAATAGCTCACAGTCTCAATGAAGTAAATAGTGTATAAAACAATATATAGTGCCATCAAATCTATTCGAAACTCCTATCAGCTCATTGTCCAATAGTTAAACTAACCTATGACTTCAAAGGAGGAATTATTGCTACCAAAATAGTATGTGTATTAATGTATGATCTAATAGCAACAACCTCATTGATCATTACCTTTGACTCCATCATTATAGAAGAGATAACATTGCATGATGCTAGAGCTCAAATTCAAAACAGTAAGTGTATTATTTTATTACTAATGTCCCTATTTTATCTAATAGCATTAATATAACAAACTGAGCATTGGCCAATCAAATAATGGGTCCTGGGACACAACAGCTGAGAGACATAAATGTAGGCATCATGGTCACAATTTTTTGGATCTCTACATTTATTTTTCTCAGCTATTGTGATATCTACATTTATGATTGCGCATCCTTCTGCTCATCTCTTCAGTTTTTCTTTTCATAGATTTCACCATCTGACATTCCTTTTTGCTAAGAGATAGATAGAAATGTTGATGACTCTCGGAACAATGGCTTGCATAAAAATAAAAACTTGTGGTTATTCAAATGGTAACTTCAGAGTTTCCCATAATTTGGGAGAAATGAGTTTGGAAAGACTTCAATCTTTCATTGAGGGAAAGGATTTTACTTACATTGAGAAGAAACCTTAGGTTTTTTCACTTCATTTTCAGTGTCTTCTATTGATTTTCTTTTCAACTCATTAGATAATTTTTTGTTCATCAAGTAATCAAAACTCGTCAGAATGGCACTTGTGTAAGGATCAGGGAATTTCCTATGTGACTCAAAATCAGTCTAGATCTTCTCAGAATGAAAAATATAAATATCTTTTTCATAGCCATCTCTTACCGAAAAGGAACGTCAGATGGTGAAATCTACAAAAACAAAAATTGAAGAGATGAGAAAAAGGATGCATAGTCATAATGTTTCTAGCAGACGTCTTGTTAACGCAATAGAAAATAAAATGACCCTAGAGGTTGCTAAGTCTTTCGAATTAGAAAACCCCTTTGGCTTAGTAATTAATGAGGTTGCTACTATTAGATCATACATTAATACACTTACTATTTTCAATTTGAGCTTGGGCACCATGCAATGTTAGTGTTGTCATTGCATGATTGCTGTTGTTGTGCACCATATATTATTTTATACACATAGAAAAATAGATTTGGGGACTTAGACTTGTGTTCAATCCTTAGTAATGGTTTGGGGAACTAATTACTAGATGAGTGACTACAGTACCCTAGTTTTCATTATTAGATGATCTTGTTTAATTTGTATTTATTTCATGCAAAGATACATGTAAAGGAAAATAAATTTTTGCATCTAAAGATTACATGTATATATATGAAAAATAACTTGTATATACTATACAAGGACAATAAATTTTAGAAGAAAATGCAAGAATGTAGGCTTACATAAGAGGATGAACATAAATAATAAGGGTGCTAGACATTGCCTGAAGTGATGAATTTTTTACCCGCGTATGAATCTATTGTGCCCCTGTGTGATCCAGAACCTGTAAAGAAAAGAGAGATGGGGGTTAGATAAAAAATATCTAAGCAATTAATGGCATCCTATTATTGATCCTCATCTACAATTATGCATGTGCATAGTCAAGCCATACACTTCTGAAAGAAAAACCAAGCTCACAGTCCCAATGAAATAAATAGTGTATAAAACAATATATGGTGCACAACAGCAGCAAGCATGCAATGAAAAAAATCCCTATTTTATTACTGATGTCCCTATTTAAATTTTTTCATCAAATGTCCCAAAAACATCAAGAATGGTCATATATAGTCGTTAATAGCCAACTTTTAGAAGAATATAAATGAATGAAAATATACATAAGTGGATAAACATAAATAATGAAGGTCCTATATGGACGGTTCTAATGCCTTGCCATTACAACAATTGAGCATTCATCATTTGGTATATGAATAGGTGAAAAACATGCAGACATCCAGACATGTGTACTATGAGCTTTCCTGTAATTAATGGACTTGTGATGATTTTCACAATAGTACATGTGTTGGAAGGAAACCTCATAGTACTTCTTAGGAAAATATGAATGTTCATCACCTGTGCATATCCAATTTGATCAGAGAAGGTATATGCACAATAAAACAAATTTTATTACTAATGTCCCTATTTACATTTTTTCATCAAATGACCCAAAAACATCAAGAATGGTCCTATATGGTCACTAATAGCCAACTTTTAGAAGAATATGAATGATTGCAAACATACATAAGTAGATGAACATAAATAATGAAGGTACCAAACATTGCCTGAAGTAATGAAGTGTTGATCCAAGGTTCAATCCAGTATGCTCTTGTATGATCCAAAACTTGCAAGGAAGGAAAAGATGGGGTTAGATCCAAAGGATCTAAGTAATGCATGGCACCCTATTACTGATCCTCAACTACAATTATGCATGTGCATATTCAAGCCATACACTTCTAAAATGAACTATGCTACAGAACATGGGTGTATGTTAATTTGATTCAAAAGCTATTATAGAAGAGATAACCACCTACAACTATATTTCATAATTCCTCCTTTGAAGTCATAGGTTAGTTTAAAATGGAGAAAGTATACACAGACTCAACAACATGGTAGTATTGATCCAATAACAGAAAATACATTACAAATGTCAAGCTCGTGGTCTCAATGAAATAAACAGTGTATAAAAAAATATATGGTGCCCAATAGCAGCAAGCATGCAATGAAAACAATAATATTCCATGATGCCCAAGCTCAAATTCAAAATAGTAAGTGTATTAATGTATGTTTGCATGATGCCAGATATTAAATTGAAATTGATTTAATGAGAAGATAAAGCTTGAATGCCTACCTTCCAAATGAAAAGATGTAAACAATGTCAGTATTAAACAGTGAGCTCATAAACAATGTATATGCCCTAGCTTGCAGCCCGTGAGCCATCAAGACATTTCCTCATGAAATTATCATAAACATGGAGTACCACATAGTGAATATCAACAGAAAAATAAATAAAGAGAGATCAAACACTTCACACAATGCCTTGAAGGTAATAGAAACGATACCCTAGCTCTCAAATCTCGCTGGTCATCTAGCATTCCAAATGAAAATATGTAAATAATGCTAGTATTAAATAGTGAACTCATAAACAATGTATGATGCCCTAGCTTGAAACCTGCAAGCCATCAAGACATTTCCTAATGAAATGATCATAAACAGGGAGTACAACATTGTGAATATCAACAGAAAAACAAATAAAGAGAGATCAAACACTTCACACAATGCCTTGAAGGTAATAGAAATGATGGCCTAGCTCTCAAAGCTCGTAGGTCATCAAGCATTCCAAATGAAAAGATGTAAACAATGCCACTGAAATTGATTTAATGAGAAGACAAAGCTTGAATGCCTACCTTCCAAATGAAATGATGTAAACAATGCCAGTATTAAATAGTGAGCTCATAAATAATGTATGATGCCCTAGCTTGCAGCCCATGAGCCATCAAGACATTTCCTCATGAAATGATCATAAATAGGGAGTACCACATAGTGAATATCAATAGAAAAATAAATAAAGAGAGATCAAACACTTCACACAATGCATTGAAGGTAATAGAAATGATGCCCTAGCTCTTAAAGCTCGTGGATCATCAAGCATTCCAAAAGAAAAGATGTAAAAAATGCCAGTATTAAACAGTGAACTCATAAATAATGCATGATGCCCTAGCTTGTAGCCTGCTAGCCATCAAGACATTTTTTCGTGAAATGATCATAAACGGGGAGTACACACATAGTGAATATTAACAGCAAAACAAATAAAGAGAGATCAAACACTTTACACAATGCCTTGAGGGTAATAGAAACGATGCCCTAGCTCTCAAAGCTTGCAAGTCATCAAGCATTCCAAATGAAAAGATGTAAATAATGCCAATATTAACAATGCTAAGATGTAAACAATGCCACTAAAATTGATTTAATGAGAAGACAAAGCTCGAATGCCTACCTTCCAAATGAAAAGATGTAAACAATGCCAGTATTAAATAGTGAGCTCATAAACAATGTATGATGCCCTAGCTTGTAGCCCATGAGCCATCAAGACATTTCCTCATGAAATGATCATAAACAGGAAGTACCACATAGTGAATATCAACAACAAAGCAAATAAAGAGAGATCAAACACTTCACACAATGCCTTGAAGGTTATAGAAATGATGCCCTAGCTCTCAAAGCTTGTGGGTCATTGAGCATTCTAAATGAAAAGATGTAAACAATGCCAGTATTAAATAGTGAGCTCCTGATAAATGTATGATGCCCTAGCTTGCAGCCCATGAGCCATCAAGACATTTCCTCATGAAATAATCATAAACAGGGAGTACGCACATAGTGAATATCAACAACAAAACAAATAAAGATAGATCAAACACTTCACACAATGCCTTGAAGGTAATAGAAATGATGCCCTAGTTCTCAAAGATCGCAGGTCATCGAGCATTCCAAATGAAAAGATGTAAACAATGCCAATATTAAACAGTGAGCTCATGAACAATGTATGATGTCCTAGCTTGCAGCCCATGAGCCATCAAGATATTTCCTAGCCTCGTGAAATGATCATAAACAGGGAGTACCACATTGTGAATATCAACAACAAAATAAATAAAGAGAGATCAAACACTTCACACAATGCCTTCAAGGTAATAGCAACGATGGTCTAGCTCTCAAAGATTATCTCAATTTGTTATCTTTAAATTTTATTCATTTTATGATTTTAAAAATTGAAATAAAAATATAAACTTTTAAGAAACTTTAACATATTTTCATCAAATGACCCAAAAACATCAAGAATCATCATATATGGTCACTAATAGCCAGCTTTCAAAAGAATATGAATGAATGAAAACATATATAAAAGGATGAACATAAATAATGAAGGTACCAGACATTGCCTGATGTAATGAAGTGTTGATTCAAAAGCTATTATGCAAGATTGTTTTATTATTGAGATAAGGATATCTTAATTCTACAAGAATAAATGTTTTGAGAAATATTTGAATTTAATTTTGACAATAACATGAGGACTGATATATTTCAAGCTTTAGTGAGATTTCATACCACACACTGTTTGTAGATTATGTTCAATGCATTATTTACGCTTGTATTGGTGGGAAAACTCTCGAAAACGTGCAAAAGAGATTGAATTCAACCATGTTGTTTACATGACACATGTAGTTTACCTCCAGCCTAAATCAGTGTTGTATACAAATCTATAGATGCTGCATGGTACGAAGCCTCGCTGAAGCTTGAAAATGATAAGCATTATGATGCTGAGGTATGGTGTGGTAAGCACAAGTATAGTTTCTCCTAAGCTGCTATTGGTATAGTTTTTTTTTTCAATAGTTGCAGAATCCAGCTTCTCCTATACTTACATGTATGTAT
This sequence comes from Chamaecyparis obtusa, assembly GCA_027943335.1. NCBI lineage: Eukaryota > Viridiplantae > Streptophyta > Pinopsida > Cupressales > Cupressaceae > Chamaecyparis > Chamaecyparis obtusa. Next base: position 148,492 of record BSBK01007245.1, on the reverse strand, counting down.
ACATTTTGGGCTTGGCAAAGGAGGGGCCCTAGAAATTTTAGGATGTATCTATAAACTGATGCCCTAGGCAAGCTATTAGTGTTTGGTTAGGGGTCAGTGTACTATTGTAGAGCAGATGGAGTGATTGAGGGTGCTCAAATCCTCAATCAAACGATGTGGAGTGGAGGTCAGATGCATGATCAAGCATCTCCAATGCAGAGAGAGCTTAGGGGATTGTGGATACAAGGGAAAATACTAAACCTAGGTGGATTGTGGATGCAGAGAGAGCTCAAAGAAGTTTGGAGTTATTAGGAAAAAAAGATCAATTAGGCCTACTAAACCTAGTATCATTTTTAGGCCAGATAGCAGACAAAATTTTTTAGAAGGGACAGAGAGGTTTCTAGAATAGTGAATTTTATCATATTCTTGGTGCTCAAACAATGAGCTCATAAACAATGCATGATGCCCTAGCTTGTAGCCCACAGGCCATCTAGACATGTCCTCATGAAATGATCATAAATAGGGAGTACCACATAGTGAATATCAACAACAAAACAAATAAAGAGAGATCAAACACTTCACACAATGCCTTGAAGGTAATAGAAAGGATGCCCTAGCTCTCAAAGCTCACGGGTCATCAAGCCTTCCAAATGAAAAGATGTAAACAATGCCAGTATTAAACAGTGAGCTCATGAACAATGTATGATGCCCTAGCTTGTAGCCTATAAGCCATCAAGATATTTCCTCATGAAATGATCATAAACAGGGTGTAAAGCATAGTGAATATCAACACCAAAACAAATAAAGAGAGATCAAACACTTCACACAATATATGTTATTTTATAAGATTTTATTAAGACTAAATATATTGGTTTATGAGCTCACTGTTTGAGCACCTCACGTCCCTATTTGATTGGTCGGAGCTATGTTTGTTATATTGATGCTATGTTTGTTATATTGATGCTATTGAATTTGAGCACATAAAGATTAACTTTCAAAATAATATGAATGAATACAAACATACATAAGTGGATGAACATAAATAATGAAGGTACCAAACATTGCTTGAAGTAATGAAGTGTTGACCTAGGCTTCAATCCAGTATGCTCTTGTATAATCCAAAACCTGCAAGGAAGAAAAAGATGGGGTTAGATCCAAAGGATCTAAGCAATGCCTGGCACCCTATTACTGATCCTCATCTACAATTATGCATGTGCATAGTCAAGCCATAGACTCCTAAAATGAACTATGCTATGAAACAATATGGGTGTGTGTTAATGTGATTCAAAATCTATTATGCAACATTGTTTTATTATTGAGATAAGTCTACAAGAATAAATATTTTGAGAAATATTTGAATTTAATTTTGACAATAACATGAGGAGTGATATATTTCAAGCTTCAGTGAAATTTCATACCACGTAGTGTTCGTAGATTATGTTCAATGCATTATTTACACTTGTATTGGTGGGAAAACTCTTGAAAACATGCAAAACAGATTGCATTCAACCATGTTGTTTACATGACACATGTAGTTTACCTCTAGCCTAAATCAGTGTTGCATACAAATTTGTGGACAATGTGTGGTATGAAGCTTTGCTAAAGCTTGAAAAAGATAAGCATTATGATGCTGAGGTATGGTGTGGTAAGCACAAGTATAGTTTTTTTTTTTCAATAGTTGCAAAATCCAGCTTCTCCTATACTTAAACGTATGTATACATTTTGGGCTTGGCTTTAATGTCATGCAAATTTGAGTGAAATGGTAATAATATTTAAGAGAAAAAAGTATGGCATTTTAAACAACTATGCATATACATTATATAACAGGAGGAGTGATATATTTTAATGGCAACACTTAATGAGAAGACACAAAGAAACCCAAATACCTATGAAGACACACTTGGAGCCATTTGAGATTATGAAGACATCAACTAGAGGATTTTGGCACCTATAATGGCCTATGAGGTCTTCTCATGCAATAAGAATGGCGAATGTGTAATCAGTCCTACAAGGCCTAGTAAGCCATATGACCAAATTTGGAGTCTATGATAGAATTAGGTGTTACAAGTTTCAAATAGGATAAATTAGTCTTAATAATAGGTTAATAAGTCCATTTAGATAATTTGGTAAAGTTTCATCAGTTGGCAATTTAAAATATTCAAAAGTTACAAACTTATAAATTTGAGTTTTTAAATTATAATGGTTATGGACATTTAGGAGGGAATTAGTTTTGTTATTGTTTTCGGCCAAATTAAGACATCCAACCAATTTGGATTGGTTGGGGTAGTTGATAGGGTTTATTAAATGTCTTACAAATCTATTATATGGCATGAGACTCTGTTGTACGGACTGTACCCAGTTTTGGAGAATAAAGTCTGATTTTCTTGTAATTTTTGAAGGGTTTTTGCTATGAAACAAAGTTGATAACATTTGGAATGGTTTCTACAATGTTTTTAACTTATTATTTCATGTCTTTGAATTCATTCATGCTTTGAGAATCCCATACTAATCACTGTTATTCTACCTTGGAACTGTACAGTCATTGGAAATCTAATTTAGGACAGTTTATTAAGTTTTTGTTCATTATGAATGTCATTCTATGGATGTAGACTACTGATTCTCATAGAATGGAACTCAATTAACATGTATTCTATTCCTCTAACATTAGGAATGCAATTTTGATTGAATATTGTGGTGATCACTGTTGTTTAAATAGGATCGTCCTATAGAGAATATATATGAGGTTGTACTGAAATAGATTACCATTGTGATTGATCTTTTCACCAGCCATTGATATATATTTATATCTTTTGAATAGTTGATGCAGGAGCATCCTGGGTGTAAGAGCAATCTTGCATCACCCAAAAATATTTGTTTTTGCTTTTTAATAAGGGCTATCTTGCGTGGAGCTACTATTTATGGAAACTTACTATTTTTAGTAAGTTGTTCATATGATCTCAGAATGTTTTGATTTCACATGTGGAGGTTCATCATAGTCATATCAGCCTACCAATTGAGTTTCATTGCCACATCATCTGTATTGGTGAAGTTATTGAGGTTTCCAGGTACGAAATATTTCAGGTCAATTTTGAAGGCCTTAGAGGCTTCGGATCGCGGTCAACCCCCCGGCTGATTGGAGCTTGCGCGAGTCAAGCACTGTAGATCTCGACATGGCGTTTCTGAAAAGTGGTTATAATAGAAAATCAGAGCTGCGGTTAAAAAGTTATGGCCTCTGGAAGTTGGACTACCTAAAAGCATTTTTGTGTATATTTTCTTAGCCGACCCTATGTAAAAAGAAAAGAAAAGAAATTAATTCTTAGGATTGTCGACCTTAAGGGCTAATTTTCTGGAACCTTCTCGGGCGGTGGAAATTGCCTATATAAAGAAGGCTCGTAGTGTTGTCTAAGGCAGTTCTAGGTAGTAGATCTGAGTTTTGATTCAAGGCTTTGGCCTACAGAATATTGTAAAGGAAAAGGCCCATGTGGCTTTGCATGTAAGAGTTTTGAAATTTGAAATTCCACATTTGTGGAGATAATAAGAAACCCATTTTCTGTTCTCACAAATTACTGTTGTTTCTTTGTTTCTATATGTGTTTGTGGTATTAAGGGGAGCACCCTTCATCAAGTGGTATCAAAGCAGGAGTTCCTGAGTGTGTAAACAGATCGCCAACTATGAGGTAGTTTACGCCAGGACCGTGGTTAGGGTTTCAGCGTGCATCACGAAAATGCCTCCATGAAGAGAACGTGGCGGAAGGGCTGGTGTTGTGACACCTGAGGTTAGAGAGCTACAGAGACAAGTGCGAGCATTGCAAGAAGAGATTCGCAGAGGAATGAATCTTAATGTAAGAGAAGAAAGTGATGATGAAGCGGAAGAAAATTTTGATCAGGAAGGAGAAGGCAAACTTTCGAACCCAGAAGAAGAAAGACTTTTTCGAGACCTTTCCAAGATTGGGAAGAGACCTAAGATTGAGGTTCCTACATTTTCAGGGAATCTTAACCCAGAAGAATTGATTGACTAGATCAATGAATGTGAGGAATATTTTGAGTATGAAGATGTTGAGGATCCTGATAGGGTCAAATTTGCGAAGGCCAGACCGAAAGGTCATGCGAAGATCTGGTGGCAAGAGGTTCAATTGGAGCGAAATAGAAGAGGGAAAGATAAAATCACAAGATGGGATCTGATGGTGGATAAATTGAAGCGACAGTTCATTCCTGTTGATTATGAGCTTGACCTACTAAAGAAAATGCAAAGTTTGAAGCAAGCAGGAAGATCTGTTCAGGAGTATATAGAGGAGTTCTATCGACTCCTCATCAAAACAGGCCATGCAGAAGCTAATAACGAGAAAGTTGCCCGATACCTTAATGGATTAAGGCCAAGCATTCAGGAGGAGTTGAATCTGGTTTGAATGAACAGTATTGAGGAGGCATACCAATTTTCCCTAAAAGTAGAGGAAAAGTTGAACAAGAAGTTTGAGAGAAAACAAAATAGAAGAGGTCGCGATGGACGATCTAGTGGATGGTCATATGGTGGCCAAAATGAAGATCCAAAAAAGAAGGATGAGGCTAGTAGCAGTTAGAATCAGCGTGGAAATAATTCCAATCGCTTCCAGGATCAGAATAATAGAGATCAGAGAGGAAGAGGAAGAGGACAAGGATCTAGAAGAGGTGGCTTCCGTGGAACATGTTTTCACTGTGGAGAAGAAGGTCATAGGGCATTTGAATGTCCTCAGCGCCAAGGAAGAACAGACAGGAGAAATAAAGGCCAGGCCAAAGTTGCACATGTAGATGAAGATGCTAGATCATCAAATTCTGAAGATGCTGAAAGAGGAGAAATGTTGATTAACAGAAGAGTCATGTTGAGTGGTGAGAATGAACCTGAGCAAAGGAGGAGCCTGTTTCACACCAGGTGCAAATGTGAAGGTAAATGTTGTGATGTGATTATTGATAGTGGAAGCACTGACAATTTGGTGTCAAAAGAGATGGTGACAAAGTTGAAGCTCAAGAGACAGAAACAACCACATCCATATCGGATTGCCTGGGTACAGGATGACCACAAGGTCATGGTCAATGAACAATTCCTAGTGAAGTTCAAGGTTGGCGGATACCAAGATGAGGTATTGTGTGATATCATATCTATGGATGCATGTCATATGTTGTTGGGTAGACCATGGCAGTTTGACAGATGTGTTGTACATGATGGTCGTGCGAATACCTATTCCCTGACAAAGGATGGAGTGCGACATAAGCTAAAACCATTGAAGGAGACTGAAGAAAAGGTATGTGGTAATGCAAGGATAACTTTTGTTGATGGAAGATATTTCCTAGATGGTATGAGGCATGAGCATGTATGTTTTTCTTTAATTCCAAAAGATGGTAAAGAGGAAGTAGAAGATGTTCCTATAGAAGTTGCAGATTTGTTGAATGAGTTTTAGGATATTGTATCCAATAACGTGCCTGATGGATTACCACTAGTCAGAAAGATCAGTCATCAGATGGACTTGATCCCAGGAGTGAGTTTTTCGAATAAGGTAGCACACAGAATGACACCTGCAAAAAGTGAGGAGTTGAATAGACAAGTACATGAGTTGTTACAGAAAGGATTGATTTGTGAGAGTCTGAGTCCCTGTGCTGTACCAGAGGTATTAGCACCAAAGAAGAATGGAGAATGGAGGATGTGTACAGATTCTAGGGCAATAAACAAGATCACAATCAAGTACAGGTTTCCATTGCCACGAATGGATGATATTATGGATTGTTTAAGTGGAGCTGTGTATTTCTCAAAGATAGATCTGAAGAGTGGATATCATCAGATTCAGATCAGAGAAGGAGATGAATGGAAGACTGCCTTCAAGACAAAGGAAGGACTGTATGAGTGGTTAGTCATGCCTTTTGGGCTAACCAATGCACCGAGCACTTTCATGCGGCTCATGAACGAGGTTCTGAAAGAATTTCTAGGTAAGTTTGTCATTGTTTACCTATATGATATTCTGATCTTTAGTAAGACATTGGAGGAGCATATGATGCATATTCGTATGGTATTTGAGAAGCTGAGAGAAGAGAAATTGTTGATTAATTTGAAGAAGTGCAGTTTTGTGAAGAAAGAGTTAGTGTATTTGGGGTTTGTAGTTTCAGGAGAAGGTCTAAAAATGGACCCAGAGAAGGTACAGGCTATCCTTGAATGGCCTACTCCAAGGAGTGCTGCTGAGGTAAGATCTTTTCATGGTCTAGCTAGCTTTTACAGAAAGTTTATCAAAAATTTTAGCAGTATTTGTGGACCCTTGACTGAAACAATGAGAGGGGATAGAAAAGAGTTTAAGTGGACTAATGGGGCAGAAAAGAGTTTTCAATTGTTGAAACAAAAAATTACAGAACAACCTATTTTAGCAGTTCCAGATTTTAATAAGGTGTTTCAAGTAGATTGTGATGCTAGTGGTACTGCAATAGGAGCTGTTATGAGCCAAGAAGGTAAACCTATTGCTTATTGCAGTGAGAAGTTGAATGATGCCAAGAGAAAATATTCTTTTTATGATCAGGAATTTTATGCTATAGTTCAGGCATTGAAGAAGTGGAGACACTATTTGCTTCCTAAAGAGTTTGTTTTGTATACTAATCATCAAGCTTTGCAATATTTGAATAGTCAAGGAAGGTTGAATCAGAGGCATTTAAAATGGGTTGAGTTTTTGTAGAGTTATACATTTGTTTTGAAACACAGGAGTGGAAAGTCTAACAGGGTTGCAGATGCTCTTAGCAGAAGGAAACTATTGCTGATGGAAATGCAGATTGAGGTGGTTGGGTTCAAGGAACTCAAGAATTTATATCCAGAGGATCCTGATTTTGGTGAAGCCTGGAAAGCTTGTAGAGAACCTGTTACTCTAGACAGAATGAAGTGGCTAGATTTCATCATCCAGGATGATATGCTATTCAAAGGGAGTCAGTTGTGCATTCCACGAAGTTCTATGAGGGAGAATCTCATCAAGGAGAAGCATAGCGGAGGATTGGTTGGACATTTTGGTCGTGATACAGCCCTTGGTTTGGTTAGTGAAAATTATTATTGGCCACAGTTGCAGCAAGATGTGAAGAAGTTTGTACAGAGTTGCAAAGTATGTCAGATGGCGAAAGGAATGAAACAGAATACAGGGTTGTATCAGCCATTACCTGTACTTGAGAAGCCTTGGGAGGATATTAGCATGGACTTTATTCTTGGTTTACCGAGGACTCAGCGGGGACATGATTCAATTTTTGTGGTGGTTGACAGATTTTCAAAGATGGCACATTTCATTCCCTACAAGAAGACTACTGATGTTGTTCATGTAGCAGAATTGTTTTTCAGAGAGGTAGTGAGACTACATGGTTTTCCAAAGACCATAGTTTCAGATTGGGACATGAAGTTTGTTAGATATTTCTGGCGTACATTGTGGAAGAAGCTGAAGACAGATTTGAAGTTCAGTTCATCACATCATCCACAGACTGATGGACAGACAGAGGTGGTGATTAGGAGTTTGGGAAATTTATTGAGATGTTTGGTTGGAGACAAGCCAATAGGATGGGATTTGATTTTACCACAGGCAGAATTTGCATACAATAATTCTGTCAATAGGAGCACTGGTAAATCACCATTCCAGATTGTATATGGGAGTAGTCCAAGAAATGCATCTGAATTGAGAAAGATAAATAAAGGAGAAATAAGTAGTGCTGAAGCTGAGGATTTTGCGGAACACTTGAAGAACATTCATGAGGAAGTGAGGAAGCACATTACCAAGATGAATGCATAGTATAAGGCTAAGGCAGATGAGAAAAGGAGGCATAAGGAATTCCAGGTTGGAGATGAAGTCATGGTTCATTTGCGAAAGGAAAGATTTCCAATTTGTACATATAAAAAGTTGAAAATGAAGAATTTGGACCATGCAAGATACTGAAGAAGCATGATTCAAGAAATGCATATGAGGTAGAATTGCCTACTGAGCTGAATATTTCACCAGTGTTTAACATTTTAGATTTGACAAAGTATCATGAAGGATGTGTTGAAGATGAGATCATAGTAGTACAGTGGAGTATTCCAACAACTAGTTCAGATACTAAGGAGATTGAGGACATACTGAATAGTCGTATTGGCAAAAGCACAAGGAATAGAACATATGAAGAGTATTTGGTCAAGTGGAAAGGATAACCTGTTGAGGATTCATCGTGGCTAACAAAGGAGGAGGTTAACCGTCTTGGTTTTCCTCTGCACACCTAAGTCGTGATAGGGTCACTTCTCAAATTACCCTAGGTGTCTGATGCAGGAGCATCCTGGGTGTAAGAGAAATCTTGCATCACCCAAAAACATTTGTTTTTGCTTTTCAATAAGGGCTATCTTGTGCGGAGCTACTATTTATGGAAACTTACTATTTTTAGTAAGTTGTTCATATGATCTTAGAATGTTTTGATTTCACATGTGGAGGTTCATCATAGCCATATCAATCTACCAATTGAGTTTCATTGCCACATCATCTGTATTGGTGAAGTTATTGAGGTTTCTAGGTATGAAATCTTTTAGGTCAATTTTGAAGGCCTTAGAGGCTCCGGATCGCAGTTGACCCCCCAGCTAACTGGAGCTTGCGCTAGTCAGGCACTGTAGATCTCGACATGGCATTTCTGAAAAGTGGTTATAACAGAAAATCGGAGCTACGGTTAAAATGTTATGGCCTTCGGAAGTTGGGCTACCTAAAAACATTTTTGTGTATATTTTCTTAGCCGACCCTATGTAAAAAGAAAAGAAAAGAAATTAATTCTTAGGATTGTCGGCCTTAAGGGCTAATTTTCTGGAACCTTCTCGGGCGGTGGAAATTGCCTATATAAAGAAGGCCCGTAGTGTTGTCTAAGGCAGTTCTGGGTAGTAGATCTAAGTTTTGATTTGAGGCTTTGGCCTACAGAATATTGTAAAGGAAAAGGCCCATGTGGCTTTGCATGTAAGAGTTTTGAAATTTAAAATTCCACATTTGTGGAGATAATAAGAAGCCCATTTTCTGTTCTCGCAAATTACTGTTGTTTCTTTGTTTCTGTATGTGTTTGTAGTATTAAGGGGAGCACCCTTCATCAATAGTCATGTCTTGAAGAGTCATGACCATATAATAATATAATATGACAATTATGGTAATAACCATAATTGTCTACTATAACCATAATAAATATATAATTAACTGTAATAATGATAATAATATAATATATATCATTGCATTATAATATTATCATTACTATATTAATAATATGATAATGATAATAGTATAATATAAATATCACAACTCTTCATTATATATATATATATATATATATATATATATATATATATATATATATATATATATATATATATATATATATATATATATATATATATATATATATATATATATATATATATATATATATATATATATATACACACACACACACACGAATAAAGCTATATCTTAACACTCCCTCTTAGCGAGTGAGTATTAAATATCAAAAGTCTATCATGACATCCGCCATTTCGGGACACACAAGTTAATGTAGTCTCGTCATGAAAATAAACTTGAATATCGTGATCTCCGCACAGTCGGGACACACAATTAAGTAGTCTATCATGATATGGTTTCATTATTACACAACCAGTAATAAGAAGTGTCAAGATCTCCACACAGTCGGGACACACACTTAAGTAGTCTATCTTGACACTTTGGTTAACAATTTACAAGATCGTCACCTTGAAATGTTAACCCACACACAAATGATCATTTTTACACAATATTGCAATATACATTTTTATATTTATTCATGAATAAAAAACCCATAAGGTCACCTTGACTCTTCTCAAAGGGTGGATCCACTCTGGCTCATCCAGAGAGTGGAAATCAAGGCTTCCACCTTAGAATTGTCTATCAAAGACAAGAATTATTTAAAAATTCAAGTCAAACTCTCAGTCATGACAATTTAAAACCAACAACTCAATGTTGTCTAACCACAATATAGTTATTGCACAACAAGTAATAACATAGCATTCAAGACACCTTCTTTTCACCTAATAAGGCTTTATTCCTCAACATACCAAGGTTATCTGAAGGTACACAATCTTCTTTCTAGTAAGACGCTTGGTATCAGTGGTTTGTTCTTTAGTGAGGATGCACCTCCATTGAACTACATTTGTTTGCATGATCTCATAGTCTTGGTGAATTCTAAGATTATAAAGTATACACCATCTTGACATGTTATACTCCCTCTGAATTTGTATGACCAAGATCCTGGGGTGCCAACTTAATTTGATCTTCTAGCTTCTCTTTCTAACATATAACCTTCTCACGTGGTAATAACCATAATTGTCTGCTATAATTTCTTGATTACTAGAGAAACAACAAAACATGGTCTACTCCCTCTAAATCAAGATCTTCGAATGTCCACTAATGCAGATCTTTTAACTTCTTTATATGTCACGAAGGCAGACCTTGTTTATAAACTCAATTTGGTGTCACTGTAGGATGTCATTTCATACTTTCCTTCCTAAGAGAACCAATACGAATAATTTGAATAGTCATAAGGTTACATCGGCTAGCATAAGATGCATTTTGATCTTTTCCAAGGCCACAATATTAACACTCCCTCTTGGACTTGAGGGAAGATAATAAAGAACCTCTAGTATGATGTTTATCTCAACAAGCTATAGTCTCATGATGTATGGAATGCCTTAATCAAGGGTTCTATCCACGTGCATCTCATCGGCGATTCTATCCATGAGTTTCCACTATTATAATCTTAGAATTATTTTAGAAGCTAAATTTCACCAACTTCTTGACCTTTCTAAAGATGTTAGACTCCCTCTGAATCTGTATTTCATATGCTTTCATCCTTTTCAAATATTTTCAAGTATTTGTTTCCGCAAGGTGAGCCCATTAATACGATACTCGTACCCATCATCCTTCAAGTTGGAAATCTCTTTCATTACGTTTGAATATAAACCCCACAACCATGAAACAAGTACAGATATATGTATACAAGACTTAATTAAATCGTTAGTAGCACATAAATAAATAAAAATATGCAATCTATAATATACTTAGGCATATGGTAAGTAAACATTTGTAGCATTTCAACTTTCTTGGGCCATAACCATAGTGAGGGGTGAATAAGAAGATATGATGAGGTGCCCTTTCTGTCACTTCCCTAGACCCAAGGGTGGATACTCTGGGCCCCTTTTCCCCATAACTTATGGGGTTGGCATACCTAGCAAAATCTTATGTCATTCTCCTTCATCGTTCTATCTTATTCCCTTCACACAATTAAGGTCTTTTAACTAACATATAATTCTACCATATGAGTTGGGGGAAAGACTACAATAGGGTGTCCTAACTCAACCCTAGACCCAAGAGCAGAATCTCTTGTCCCTCTTGTCCTCATACCTTATGAGGTGGTGTATCTAGTGAGGTCTCACCATTCCCCTTATTGTAACTTCCTGCAGTGATGTGGATTATCCCTCACAAGGTAGTGCCTTTGTATAATGTATCCTATGCCAATTCCACTGCACGCCTTACCTTATCTTGTGAGGTAATAATCTTATTGCAGTTAAAAATATAGATACACACAATATTATGTTCATATGTTAACTATAGACATGAATCAGTAATTATCTAATTTTAAATACATAGTATCTTTATCTGTAGAAGTATGATAATAGATGGATGTCTATTGTGAATAATATAACCAGTCACAAGCACTAACCATGTGCACTTAGTGATGAGCAGTAACAATTACAACATCATGTATATACATCTAATACTCATACTTAATAATGGAATGATCATAGAGGCAGGGATCTATAAGAGGAACAGTCATTTATAATTAAATGATACACACTTGGTTTCAGTATTTAGAAGACAAGATACCCATATATAGTGAGTTGCTCATACTCGATTCCCCCGAGTAGTAGTACAGATTGCTAGTTGCATGAATACGTTGTTGCAAGCTTTCCTTGTATTGGTACTTGTACAGACTCCTCATTCTCTATGCTATGTACACACATGAAGATACTCAGACCAGAGATTGCAGAATTACATTAATGATTGTTATGGGTCTGCACTTCATTTCATGTCTATTTCATTCCGTGATTCTCCTATATTTATTTCTCTTTCTTCCCTGATTCCTTTTTTTTTTTTTTTTGTATATTTAAATAATCAATATGTTATTATATTATATTAATATTAATAATAATGACATCAATATCATCATTATTATTAATATACATATAATTTATAATTGACATTCTATATGATCGAAGCTACAAACTAAAAATACCTATTATTGAATCTGATGAAGACTTTAACACATCATTCCATGTGTGTAATTCTCATTTTCTTTATTGGGAAAAAATGTGTGCCTCATAAAACTATTTTTATTTTTTTTTCATCATTTTTTCTTTAAATGGTTAGGATCTAATTGAACTGTCTTTGGTTGGAATCAAAATTTTCAAATTTAGAATCACGATGACAATTTCACCAAGAACTAAATGAAACGGATGAATTGGCTCATGTTTGCAATTCTAGAAGGCAACTAAATCATAAAAATTCTACCCTAAAATCTTTATGATATAATTGCCTTGTGGAATTCTTCGCTGAAATTCTATATTGATCTAACAGTCTGAATGAATCTGCAACATATTGATCTTCCTATATAAATTGATCTAATCTGCCAATTTGGATCGACCTGAATTGTATAATAATATATATTTGCATGTATATGGATATCGATCTGTAATGTACTATATCAATCTTCTATTTACAATTTGATTTGCTAAGGAATTTGTTTGATCTGTTGTGTATTATATGTCTTCAGAATTTTATGAATACCCATAATAGTAGTCCTCTGTTTACGTATCTCTATATACCTTCTAGATGTATCTATATACATACACACATATGTATACACAGAGGTATATATTTATATTTTATTTGATTATTGTGCAGACCATATTAATATATATACAGTTTATCCAGATTTATATTAGATGAGTACAGTAATTTACACACAAGATATTATAATGTGCAACCTATATATATATATATATATATATATATTAAATATATATAAACATCAATAGATATGGGTGTATGAGTTCAGAAATTGATGAATTTTATTACCTTCCTTTCCGAGAGGTGTTACCTTTCAGTAATCTTCCTCAGACTTCCTTGTTGTCTCTTGCCATGAGTCTGCGGCAAACTTCCTTCAATGCCTTTCTGTTTTCCCTATTTCACATTCTATAGTCGCTGATTGGATAACATATAAACTCTTGATTGGTTAATTCAATGGCTAACTGTATATGCTGGTTTCTGATTTGATTGTAAGGTCAAGTCTGATGCTTTTTTCCTTCATTGCTGGTTGGGCATTACCTCTTGTAATGTGTATTACTGACAGTTTCTATTATGTATTTTCTGTTTGCTAATGGGTGGATCAACACCATCTTACTCGGCTGCTCGTTCTTTAGATTATATCAATGCTAAATCTATTTGCTGACTGTGTTTATGGTGCAGCCTTAAATGCTCACTATTCATCTTGAGACATGCCATATATTCTCTTATAGGTTAGGCTCTGATACCATGTTGTTTAAATAGGATCGTCCTATAGAGAATATATATGAGGTTGTACTGAAATAGATTACCATTGTGATTGATCTTTTCACCAGCCATTGATATATATTTATATCTTTTGAATAGTCATGTCTTGAAGAGTCATGACCATATAATAATATAATATGAAAATTATGGTAATAACCATAATTGTCTACTATAACCATAATAAATATATAATTAACTATAATAATGACAATAATATAATATATATCATTGCATTATAATATTATCATTACTATATTAATAATATGATAATGATAATAGTATAATATAAATATCACAAATCTTCATTATATATATATATATATATATATATATATATATATATATATATATATATATATACGAATGAAGCTATATCTTAACAATCACCATAGGGAACACTAAAAAGAACTAAGTGAATTTGGAGGGTAGGGTGAATGATAGAGAGTCTTGGAAAAATAAGGGCACTAATTTATGATGGAATGTGTATATACATGTTGAGGACAAGGTGTTCCAACCTTTATTTGTTGCAGGATGCTTTGGGAAGCATGACATTGGAGAAGCCCTAGTTTTAATTGTTTGGAGAGTGCACATTGGGGATTTTGTGTCTAGAAGCCTCTTGGAATCAAATTGGTTCCATATTCCTCTAATTAAAACCTATTAAAGACACTATGCAAAGATTTAGATCCTAGGAGTTTGACTGGTTAGTACTTCCTTTGTAAATGCATGAGTTTTAGGCCTTAAAAATTTGAGAAACAGTGTGAGTAGTCATATACCTTCCAAAAAAACCTACACTTTCCTTTTGGTATGCTAAGGAACTCCGTAAAGGGTACTCAAATATATGATTTATTTTCCTAGTGTTTTGGGAAAAGTTGAAGGAAAAACCTTGCGAGTGCTGTTGCAGGGCTACAAGACAGATTGTTAGTCCTAACTTGGTGAATTTTGAAGTTTTGGTGCTTGAACATTTGAAGAAAGTTTGGAACCTATTTAATTAATTTTTATTACATAAATTAGGGCTATTGGATCACACCATAAGACTAGTTGGGGGATAATTTACCATTTCACTTATTGAAACCATCTTGGGTCACTAGATTGAATTGTGCATTTGATTGAGTTTTTGTATTTGGACCTTGGATCCACCATATCCTCTACCATCTCTGCATCATATCTCTTCTATAATGATGGAGGAGTCAAAGGTAATGATCAATGAGGTTGCTGCTATTAGATCATACATTAATACACTTACTGTTTTGACAGCAATAACATTGCATGATGCCAAAGCTCAAATTCAAAATATTAAGTGTATTATTTTATTACTGATGTCCCTATTTTATTACTAATTTCCCTATTTGATCTAATAGCATCAATATAAAAAACATAGTACCGACCAATCAAATAGGGACATGAGGTACTCAAATAGTGAGCTCATAAACAATGCATGATGCCCTAGCTTGCAGCCCACGAGCCATCAAGACATTTCCTCATGAAATGATCATAAATGAGGAGTACCACATAGTGAATATCAACAATAAAACAAATAAAGAGATATCAAACACTGCACACAATGTCTTGAAGGTAATAGTAATGATGCCCTAGCTATCAAAGCTTGCGGGTCGTCGAGCATTCCAAATGCAAAGATGTAAACAATGCTAGTATTAACATCCATATTTTTCCATTAAATCAACAAATGTCATCAAAATGAAATTGAGTTAATGAGAAGACAAAGCTCGAATTCCTACCTCAAGTCATGGCTGCCATATAAAGATCAAATGCTAAGGAACTATGTTATAAAATTTCATGCCAAATTTCAAGGCATGAAATTTTATAACTGTACATATATTTTCTTCGATTCCCCCACATTGTAAACTCAATGCTAAGGAGAAAGAAGTATGCTGTCAAAAAGTATAAAATTTCATGCCTTGAAATTTTACAACATAGTTCTTTCGCAGCTACCATATGAAGAGCAGTGCAAGGTGGCAACTTTCCCATTTTACCACAGTTAGGGCCCTCTTTTACCATGCTTTATGAGCTTTATGTTTTTACTATGCTTTATGAGATTTATATTTTTGTTTTAAGTGAAGACAAAGATTATCTTAATTTTTTATCTTTAAATTTTATTCATTTTATTATTTTAAAAATTGAAATAAAAAATATAAACTTTTAAGAAACTTTTACATCTTTTCATCAAATGACCCAAAAACATCAAGAATCATCATATATGGTTGCTAATAGCCAACTTTTAGAAGAATATGAATGAATGCAAACATTCATAAGTGGATGAACATAAATAATGAAGGTACCAAACATTGCCTGAAGTAATGAAGTGTTGACCCGAGGTTCAATCCAGTATGCTCTTGTATGATCCAAAACCTACAAGGAAGGAAAAGATGGGGTTAGATCCAAAGGACCTAAGAAATTCCTAGCACCCTATTACTGATCTGCATCTACAATTATGCATGTGCAATGTGAATACGAACTAAGACTAATAGTATTGAATTTTATCATCCAATGTTGTTGATGTCATTGCATGCTTGCGGCTATTGTGCACCATATATTGTTTTATACACTATTTATTTCATTGAGATTGTGAGCTATTGTAGTTGACTGTATTCTTTTGGGGTCTAATCTATTGTAGTTGTTTCTTTTTTCTTTGAATCATTGTTTACAATTACTTTTGATGCAATATTTGTGTGAAGAACAAGAACAAAATGGTGAATGATTGTATTTGAAAAAGATAAACATGACACATTTTTTTGGGCTGATTGGGTTGGCTTGGTACCATTTACATGGCTTGGCCAGATATTAAATAGTGAGCTCATGTACAATGTATGATGCCCTAGCTTGCAGCCCGCAATCCATCAAGACATTTCCTCATGAAATGATCATAAACAGGGAGTAACACATAACACCAAAACACATAAAGAGAGATCAAACACTTCACATAATGCCTTAAAGGTAATAGAAATGATGCCCTAGCTCTCAAACCTCACAAGTCATCAAGCATTCCAAATGAAAAGATGTAAACAATGCCAATATTAAACAGTGAGCTCATGAACAATGTATGATGCCCTAGCTTGTAGCCCAGGAGCCATCAAGACATTTCCAAATGAAATGATCATAAATGGGGAGTATGCACATAGTGAATATCAATAGAAAAATAAATAAAGAGAGATCAAACACTTCACACAATGCCTTGAAGGTAATAGAAATGATGTGCTAGCTCTCAAAGCTCACAAGTCATCAAGCATTCCAAATGAAAAGATGTAAACAATGCCAGTATTAAACAATGAGCTCCTGAACAATGTATCATGCCCTAGCTTGAAGCCCGCAAGCCATCAAGACATTTCCTCGTGAAATGATCATAAATGGGGGGTACACACATAGTGAATATCAATAGGAAAACAAATAAAGAGAGATCAAACACTTCACACAATGCCTTGAAGGTAATAGAAATGATGCCCTAGCTCTCAAAACGCGGGGGTCATCGAGCATTCCAAATGCTAAGATGTAAACAATGCCACTATTAACAATGCTAAGATGTAAACAATGCCACTGAAATTGATTTAATGAGAAGACAAAGCTTGAATTCCTACCTCAAGTGCCAATGTCCTCTTCCCACATGGTGCTGGCCTCTTCACACATGCCAAACTCCAATGCCCTCTTCGCACCATACAAAATTGCAGTGACATCTTCATGACAGCTCTTTGAATTCACAAATTACAAATGACACTTTCTTTTTATTTTTTTGTTTATAACCAAATGGGTGTTGCAATTATGATGATAGAGTCGCTATTATGACACCGTCAGGGGCACTTGCAAAAAACACAAAAAAAAATAAAAAATTGTAATGGTGTCACAAATTGGCGTCGAAGTTTGACCCCAAATGTTGTAGTGACTGGGCTAAATTAGATGGCCAGGAGGTGACAATGGTGCTTCTTGATTTTGAAAAATCATATGACAAGATTGAATGGAATTTTATTCTAGGAATGCTGAAAGCTTTTGGCTTCCCATCAATGTACTGCAAGTGGATAGAACTGCTATTCCAAGATGCTTCCACAGTTGTGTATGTCAATGGATCCCCATCTGAACCAATTAGACTTCAGAGATCTATTAGACAAGGATGTCCAATAGCCCCCTCCTTATTTGTTATTGCTGCAGATGTTATGTTTTACATTCTAAGAGCTCATTCTT
Organism: Chamaecyparis obtusa; assembly: GCA_027943335.1. Taxonomy (NCBI): domain Eukaryota; kingdom Viridiplantae; phylum Streptophyta; class Pinopsida; order Cupressales; family Cupressaceae; genus Chamaecyparis; species Chamaecyparis obtusa. The sequence goes on along the minus strand of BSBK01007245.1, from coordinate 130,707 downwards.
TGGGACCCCCAGTAAAAGGCATCTCTCTCTCTAACAGTGAAGAATTAATTAATGTATAGTTTGCAGATGACACATCTTTGTTCCTAGTACTTTCTAAAGACAATTTTAATAATTCCATGGATAGAATTAATCTTTTCTGCAAGGCTTCAAGATCAAGAATATCACCAAGAAAGTCTACTATTTTGGGATGGTCTAATGATCCACCTAACTAGTTAAGTAATAAAGAATGGCAATGGGCTGGCCCCAATATCATTATCAGATACCTTGGTATCCCCTTTTCTGTAGAACCCAATCTTGGCTGCATGTGGGACTGGATCTATGAAAAGATCAACAAAAAATATATAAAATGGCAGACTCAAGCATTGTCCATTGCTGGGAGGTTGCAAGTTGTTCAGAAAGTCCAATCAGCACATCATATTTACTATGCCTTGATATGGTTGTTTGCAAACTCACAGGTGAACATGTTGGAAAGAATTTTTAGGGACTTCCTTTGGTCTGATGGGAAAGGAAATAAAAAAAGACATTGTGTAAAGTGGGAATGGTGTTGTCAAGAAAAAAGTCAAGGAGGTTTGGGGCTAAAAGACATTAAAGTCTATGGCTTTTTTCTTGTAGCTAAGTGGGTCCTCAAAGCATTATGGGGAAATGAACCATGGAAGATTTTGATTAGAAATAATATTGATAGATCAATCATAAAGAAAGGGAAATAGTGGAAAAATGTTCCTACTTGTGATATAGTTTTGGGAGATTTTAAAATGAAATTATTTGGTTCTAAAATCTTTCAAACTTTCTGGAAGGCTTGGATCTAGGTGAGGAAACTGATTCCAGATAGGGGAGTTGTAGACAGCCCTCCATACTTTTTTGTGGGGGATAGATCTATTTGGTGGGGTCTAAAACTGAATGGTAAACCATTGGCTCTCACTTAGAGCTAGAAAGGGATTTTTGTGGTTCAGGACCTCTTGGAGGATGGGAAATTAGGGTCATGGGATTTTCTTAGATCTAAATTTAATATCCCTGGTTCACAAAAGAAAACTTATACTCTCATTAAGAAAGTAGTTAATGGGGAGATTAAAGGAGACATTATCAACACGGTAGCATTTCTTAATAAGAGTAAATGGATAGATGAGACTTTTCTCTCTGAGACCACTACTAAGAAATTGTATCATAGCTTGAAGAAAGATTCCTCTCTCGTCACATGTGTGACACGGTGTTGGGGACAAATTAACCCTTTTTATAATTGGCTTTTTTTCATTGAATACTTTTGGAAAGGCAAAGCTGAACCTAAAAAGCTCTATTTTAAATGGCTTCTCCTCATCAAAAAGCTTGTTGTTGGCCTTGTTTTGTCTTATGTTGGTCTTGCCCCTATCTTGTGTAGTATTTGTAATTTTGTTGAAAATTTTGAACATTTATATTTTGAATGTTTGTATGCTCATAAGATTTGGTCTATCTTTCTTGGCTCACCTTGCTTGAGGAGTATCAATGCTGTCATTTCTTGGAGTGAAATTATTGCTGGTGATGTTGATATGTTTGATTCTAGACTAAACAATTTACGGTTTACTTTGACTATTGAAATTCTGTGGACTCTTTGGAAGGACAAGAATAGAGAATTAACATCATTAGATTTCCACAATCCATTAGTAATGCAATGAGTTTCTGGATTCAATTGTGTGTATTTTTTAGCATCAACATTTCAGATCACACTCAGTGATCCATCATTAGGATAGAGAAAATGCTAGGATGAATAGGAATAGAGAAGTTTTTCAAATGGAGAAAAGGAAGCCTACTGAGTTTAATCTTAAACTCACCCATTTTAATATTATGTCACAGGTTGCACTGGTGCTTAATATCACAAAGAGTGAGTTCATGAAGCTGATTCAGAAGGGCAACATTCTAGTAAACAAAGACAAAGTGTAGGCAGCACACAATGTTGTGGAATATCAAAGCTTTCTTGGCCCTACTAAGGTGGAGGACTTAAGCAAGCTTCTTCAAAAATGCCATGTTGACCCTAGATCCCAAGAGGAAAATGTTTCTACCTCCTTTATGCGGGAAAGAGCTTCAGGGTGGGTCACAAGCTTCAATTTTGAATAAGAAAATAATCAAAATACTCAATCTGAATTTACAAGGGTCCCAAGTGTCACAACCAGTCAATCTGATGGCTGGGAATAGTCAACACATAAAAGTTTTAACACCTCTCTTTTTTGTAAATTCGTATGAACATGTATGTTAAATGCTAGATAGCTTATAAGTTAGTATTTTCACTCCCCCAATTTCTTAACTGTATATGTTATGGGGGTTGTGATTAGTGGTCTCTCTGTAAGACTCTGAACCTTGATGTTATAGTCATAATTTTTTATTAACTATCTTAATAGAAAAAAAAATTCATTCTTGTTTGCAAAATTTTTATTGAATTTATAGAGTTAAATAGTTTTGTTGATGAATTTTTTTATTTCTAAATCTCATCTTGATTATTTGGAGACTTAAACTAAAAGTGTTAAAGTTAATCATCTGAATTTCTATCTTTTGGTTGTCTTCTTGTTTGCAAAAACTTTATGGTAGACTTCTATATTTTATTTTTTTGTTAATGCAAATTTTATGTGTGCATGCAATCAATGCTTCATAGACGCTTAGAACAGATAAAATGACTAGGAGAAAAAGTATGCTCAAAATTTTAGAAAAGATTATGGTTCTTTGGAAAATTTAAATTTCATTTTTCTGCATGTTAGGCTTTTATTATTGTAAATTTGATTTGTGCATGTAATCAATGTTTGATCCAATTATAAATGGAATTCGTTTATGAAATTTAGAAAATTCTCCTTGTTACTGGGATTAAGTGAAAATTTTGTATTAAAGGTTTTTTAAGTTTTTACTAAGTTTTTTATATGGCTCTCCTTCAAAGAAATAGTACTCTAGTAAAATTTGTAGTAGGAAAAACCTTCAATGCAAATACTATTTGGCCTCCCTTATCTCAAAAAATTTAATTTTGCATGCATGAAAATCTCTGTGAAGCTAGCTAGCTAGATTTTATCCATTGTTCTCCACTCACCTTATTTCTTTGGTGCTAGTATCACAAGTTTGACTCTTTTCCCCAATAACACCCTCCTTTAGTAACTCTTGCACATGCCAATTCAATCATTCATTTTTTATTGGCATCATTTTATGAACCACCTTAGTAGGAAAACTTGTTGATGGAAGTAGATCCAAATGATGATTATGAAGTTGTAGCTGCATAAATTTAGCTAGAAGAATAAGAACAAACCTTGTAGAAAAATATAGAAGAAACACAAAAATCCTAAGAATAAAAATTCTATTAATCATAGTGCATAATACAATAAATTACAATGAATAACTAACCTTAGAAACTGAGATAATAGAGGTAACAAGGAAAATATTTTCATCTATTAACTGATGTTCCTTTTGGTTACTAATGAGGCAGAGAGAAGACCTCTTTAGTTAGCTTAGACTAAAATTAGCCCACAACATCAACTTATGGCAGTCATGATAAAACTTTTTCTCTAGATCCACAATTTAAGGAGTGAACTGATGTATGCCTAAATTAGTGCTAACAGCCCCTAATTCTAACTAAGGAGACAATCCTAATGAAAGGAAAGAGAAAAGAGAGAAAAGAGGGAAAACCCATTGGGAAAAAAACCCCCTCAAAATTTATATTAAATTTGCATGGTAGCTATAATGTTGCAACATCCTTCACTCCAACGTCTCTCAAAAAAATGAAAAGATAAGGCCTAGTTGTGCTTTCACAAAGATAAGAAAAAAATTCAATATAGAATGTAGCATAGCGAATGCTATAGGATATTCCTCTACAACAAATGATTTCTCTTCCTTCTAGAAAATAAAAACCTTGTGTTGTCAAATTGTCGAATTACAACTCAAGTGAAATGCATGAAGGAATCAAGATGAATGGTTCTGGAAAATACTCATGTTTCTCCAATATGATGCTAAATTTTGACTCTACCATACAAGACTCAAGAACAGTGACCACGGAAGTGTGAGATTTGTTCAAATGAGAATCAAGATGTGTCAAGATAGTAGCATAGAATGGCTCAAATAGAATAAGAGAATCTAAACCAAAAGAAGATGCAACTTTATGTGAGTTCATATTAGAGAGAAAGAATATGTCCTCAATATTGTTGTCACAATCAATGAGAAATTAAACAAATAAATGATAAATGTTTGATAGGATGATATCTCTCTCATCAAGAGGACACAAATGAAATTATTAAAGAGAACCTGAAGTAGCATTTGATGAAGCCAAGATCTCTATCAAATTGGTAGGTGGAGGTGATTGAATAGCTTGCAATACCAGAGATGTAGAAAGAGAAGCATCTGGGGGAGATTTCTCTGTGTAATCAAGACAATCAAGACTTTACCAATAAGAAAGTACCTCTTCAATGCCATTGTCACATATAGGATCATCATCATTATCAAGAGAGAAAATCATGTTTGTAGCTGGATCATCTAGAAATGGAGGTTTAGTGGGATTTCCATATCTTTCCCATATAGTGACCCAAAGAGTGAGGGCACTCAATGTGTGATATAGCCCATAATGTGTAGCCCACAACACTTAAACCAATTAATCCTAAGACATGATCAATTTACTTTCCCAAGTAGATTTTTGTCAACCTGAATTTGGTTCAAGGATAAGCCCTTACAAATATGGCAATAGATGAATCCATCAACAGTGCTTTAGGATTCCATCATGCTAAGACTTATAATCTCCTTATTCCAAAATTATGATAGATGGATGATATTTTATTCCCATTTCATCCTTAGACTATCCCCTTTTGGAACTTTATTTTTAGTTCATGAATATAGAAAATAAATTAAGAAACACCCGCAAGACAATGAAAAATCATTGTAAAATAGCTCTTGTCTATAATACCTGCAAAGAAAATTGGCACTCCTTCCTAGCAACCTTAGCTTTGATACCATGTAGAATTTTCTAGCTGTAGTTGCATAGATCTAGCTAGAAGAATAACAACAAACCTTGCAGAAAAATACAGAAGAAACACAAAACCACTAAGAATAAAAAAATTTATGAATCATTAAGCATAATGTAAGAAATTACAATGAATAAATAACCTCTAAAATTGAGATTATGGAGGTAAGGAAGGAAGATATTTCCATCTATTTATTGTTGTTAGTCCCTGCCTTTAGACATGAGACTTATGTTTTCATATCAATAGTTTGCAATTAGTCGATGCTTTGGTAACAGTGCAAGTAGTTATATCCTATGGTTTGGAGTGATATTCCCATTAAACTGATTTTTCTACCCGTTTTTTCCTTTTTTTTATTGGATGATGGATTTTTTTGGTGGTTTATTTTATTTTTGGTTAAAAAATATGCTGGAAAAAACATTCTAGAACACTCCACTATTTCTAGACTATGCTTTGATAGTTGGGTTATGTGTTGTATATTTCTCTGTTGTCGAGGACTGTGATGCTGCCACATACCTACCAATGTGTTTGGCTATACCTGCTAGTTTGTAATGGAAATGCAGAGACTCTTAAATTAATACAAATTCCTTCACTGCTACTTTTCTCCTCTCTATGAATGGTGAGCATAATGCTTATTGAAGGAGCTCAACTATTTAGCACATGTAGGGCACATTAAACATGTAGCCAGGGCAACAATTTTAGAAGGTAATTGTTTCTTTCTACCAGTTATTCTCCCAAGCTAGGACAACGATTTGATAGGTACAGTCACAGTGGTGAATTTGTTGGAAAAAGATTGCAACTTTGAGATTAAGTAAGCTTGAAACCACAAGCTGCCTTTTATTGTAAACTTTGAGATTAAGAAAGCTTGTATTGCATTTATATTCAATTTTAATCTATAATTATAAAGGTGGTTTAATATTTACTTATCTAGCAGCTAGTGTTATAGGAAAGCTTTGAATGAAGCATTGCTACTACTGAACTTATAGATAGAAAAGCAATGGCCGAAGCTCAGCTTCAATTTGGAACTCAGAGCTCTGCTGATGTAAAATTGTTCATGATAGGCTCAAATGACAAGCAGTACAAAAGACATCTAGTTTATCTCCATTCCCAGATCCTCAGCAGATTGAAGAGTTTTGAAGGAAATTTTTCCAATCGTCATTCATCTGATAGATCAACCAAAATATAGGTAACTACTAGTCACAACTTTGATCACTATTTGAAATGTATTGAAATCACGTATGGTAAGCCTGTGGGTATCCCCAATGTTGAGGAATTCCTGGCGATTCTCTCAGTTGCTTCTGACTTGTTGGGTGAAGAGTGCATCAACAAATGCATGCAATATTTGGAAGCAATTTGTTGGAGTGTTGAGGAGGAGTCCCAAATTCAGGAAGTACTCTCTTTTGAGGGATTGAAATTTGGTTACTAGGATTCATCAGGGTGAGGACGATGAGCATAAAATTTTTTGGAGAAGAGTATCCAAGAAATGGTGTCTCTTATTAAAGGAAGCAGTTCATCTAAAAGTCTATATAAATAGCAAGGGACACTATATAAATAGAAAAAACTTAGTTACAGGAAAAAAATTATGCCTTTGTTCTTGAATTTGTGCATGATACCTCACTATGCTTTATGAAGATGGATTCTTTGGTGGTAGATTCTGTAAAGGACTTATCCTTCACCCATCAAAATTTGTATGGTATTAGATCATGTGTCTTAGATCAAGAATGACTTTATATTAATCATTGTTGTTTATGCAAATTGACTATGTTTTCTTTATTATGGTATGCGAGACATTTTGGATTTTCTAGTTTTGTGCTTTCCTTCTAAAAATCAATTGCAACTCTTTAGAATGTTGTGAGCATTTTGGATCTTTGATGTATATTTTTATAAACCACTTGTGTTTTGTTCATGCATTTTATAATCTTTGCAACATTTTAACATGTAGCTTGCAATTCTTCGTCGAGGCACAAGTAATGCTTGTACTAAATATTGTCGTCTGTGTAACTACACTAATTTATTTGTTTCTTTGTCTTTAAAGTGAAATTTATTTATTTATTTATAGTCTTTGAGGTATAATTGTGCTCACTATTTGAAAATTGGGTATAATACTCGAGAATCTTGATGTTTATTGTATCTTTTCTGATATAATGTATGAATAAATTTTATAATGTACAAAGAAATTGTGCAGAAATGCACATGTAAGATTGAGTCAAAACCAAGTAAAGAAGCAAAAAATGAACCAAATTTTCCATGCTAATGTTGCACATTCGACAAGGCTTGTTTCTACATATCCTCCAACCGTTGCAATTCATGAGACAATATCTCTTTAAAAAATTCCATCAAATGGTTCATGTGCCTTGAATCCCATGAGATAATATCTCTTTTGAGGCTTTTTAAGTAGTAGCCTCATGTTATTAACTAGCCTTTGTGCACTTTCTCTTATTCCCCCACCTTAGGCAGGGACTCCAGCTGTGCGTAGTCCTTGTTCCTTTTAGTTACTAACAAGGCAGAGAGAGATGTCATCTTTAGTTAGCTTAGAATAAAATTAGCATGCAACATTAAGTAATGGCAGTCACGAGAAAATATATTCTCTAGATCCACAATTTAAGGAGTGAAATGATGCATCCCTGAATTAACGATAACAGACCGATGCACCTTCATTTGAATTTGAATTTTATTTTTTATTTTTTGCTAAGATACTTTTTTTGTTTTGTGTCAACTTCAAATTTTTTGGTTGTATTGATTCTCCTCCACTTTTTAGTACTGCATATTCTAGGAATCGACACAAAAAAATCGTGTCTAAGGCCATCTAAAAGTTTCTTTACAATCACCAAACCGATTCTCTAGTATTACTATAATTTTTTTTCATTAGAGTTACTAAAATATGCTTCCTACCATCCCGCATTAAAGAGTAGGTAGTTTCTCTCACTGTGCATAATTTTATAATACTTTCATAGTATATCCAATAATAAATTAACATAATGTCGCACAAGTACTCTAACTGATATCCTTATCTTAAACTACACCAAACATTGTTCCCTAACCAAAACCTTATATTTTCCTTTAACCATGAGATTTTATAAGGACTACAATGTTCTAACATTTTCAATTTCAGTTGGTCAACTATTTCCTCCAATACTATAGTATTTTTACATCCACTATGAATCATAATTTTGAAACACTATCTTTATCTTACATATTATTTTAAACATTTTTTTCTTGGTACCATTTGGTTTTAGTAACACTCGCAATTTGAATAGTAACTTACCTCTTTCTAGGTCATCTACTAGACTTTGCGATTGTTTGAACTATTCATTAGCATATGTGCTTCTCCTATTGGTGCCTCTTGGACCTTTGGAACATTCAATTTCTATATGAACTTCCACTCCAAATTTAAACCAAGTTCATTTGAAACATCTTTCATTGCCTCCAAACCTTCTTCTATGCAGGTTCTATTATTATAATATGAATTGTTAGTTTCTTTCTCATCATAATTTAAAATATTTCACTTTCATTTTGGTATTTTTTGTTTCCTCTACCAAATCTCTATGTATATTATACCATTTTGATATGAATAATTGGTTCTTTCTTTGGTTGGGGCATCTGTAGACTTTCCTTGGTGTATTTTTTTCAGCATATTTGATTTTGTTAATACTAGATAATCGGATTGGAATATTGTTATTGGTAACTAGATGGAAGCCCATTGATTTTGTTTAAGTTAGGTGGATTGAGAGAACCTTAAGTATGATGTGGTGTGCAATTTTGATTTCTTGTCTTTTTTGATTTGTTGATTAAGTTGGAGTTTTTTGGTTGTTCAACTACCTTAATGAAAAATATAAATATGATATTCTAAATGAACAAGTTATGAAAACATTCCATATTTTTAAATTTAAAGTGTGATTCCGACTACACTATGTAGTATTTTCTATGGAATTTATAAGCTAAATGTTACTTTAACATTGTGTGTACATCTTAGTGCTTACCATCAAATACAAAGTTAGTGATGGTTGATTCAGTAGCTTGAAATTATTGCAAAGATGATGTGCAGAAGAATGGATGGGGAATTTTTTCCGATATTGATATATCATGAAGTGTTCACAGTTGCATCCTTGATTGACCTTTGCAAGGTTAGGTATTATTTTTGTGTCTTATGAAGATATACTCTAGAAATCAATCAGAGATTTAGAATTTGAATGAGGAAGAAAATGCATTCAATAATATCATTTGACAAAATAAAATCTTAATTCCACCTTGACTTCTAATTCTAAATTAAATCATTCTAGCTAAAAGTGGATGATGTTGGAATTATTGTTAAGATGCTATCATCTTGCCCCCTTTTATGTTTGTTCTAGATGATTAAAAATGAATGGTCATGGACTTTCCAAAATCATGTGTGTTTATTGTTCACGATGATCATTTTTTTGTCATTTATTTTGTAGAATTAAAAATTCTATAGTTAAACAGAATCTATTGGAAGTTTTTGATCTCAACTTAAAATATCTTATTTTATGTCGGATAATGATGCAAGCATGCAACTTGAAATATAAATAGTAATGTCAAATATGAACTTTGTATTTTTAGAAGGAACTTCTAAATTAGTTTCTAGTGTTTTTAGTAAATTTTCATAAATAGAAATTAGATGTTTTAGAAGTTTCTTTATTGGCCATGTAGTGAAGTATTGTGTTTTTAGAGGCTAAAACCTCTATAAAAGAGTTTCTTCTTGTATTTTTTATGGATAGATCAAAATGTAGCCTCTATATTGAGGTGTGATGTAGTAGATATTGAATAAATAAAATATCTTGGTGTGTTAAATTCAATTTTGTATTTTTGTGTTGATTTTAAGTCTACCAAGTGGTATCAAGGCTGGTCTAGGCCTAGCTCCCTCACGTGAGGGCTCAAGATCATGATTATTATCTTTTGACATTCCCATGGGTATGTTTGGAGATATCAGAAATTAAGGTTGTTGATGAGGTTATCATGTTATTAGCTCAAGCAACAGTGTGAAGAATTGACATGTGGATATCTTAACCTCAAAAGAGGGACATTTTTTATGGTTTTTGTTGTACTAAGAGGTTCATGTGAACAATCTATCTGATCATTTTAATAATCGTATTATAAATGTCATATAATTATTGGATGTATGAAGGACGAAAATAAAAAAGTGTAAATATTATCAATGAAAGGGATGCATAAGATATGGTTAGGATCCATGCCACTGATCTGAGTGAGAGGTGATTGAAGATGAGGTGTTATGATATGACCTCCCCCACATTGTAATCATGGTATGCATATCGCAGAATTCTATATATGAGGTAGAAAATGTTGTGAGCAATCCAACATGTGATGAGACCCTTTCAAAAAATCAATGACAGCCAACAAAGAAATTGTTGTCAAGTTGAAATTGAAGCCCAATTTTATTTATCTTTGGCATATATCTTTCAATAGTGTTTGAAGTCTATATATGAGGTAGACAATGTTGCAAGCAATCCAACATGTGATGAGACCCTTTCAAAAAATTAATGGCAGCCAACAAAGAAATAGTTCTCAAGTTGAAATTGAAGCCCAGTTTTATTTATCTTTGGCATATATCTTTTAGCAGTATGCAATGAAAATCAACAAGAAGAAATATGTGTAGATGAAGTGTCATGAGTTTTCTCTTTGTTATAGAAAGGGGGGAAAGCTTGTGATCTCTCATGAAGGAGAGAGATCGGTACTTCTATAAAAAATCTACCTTGTGGTTCTATAATACTAAGCATAAAAGTGATGAAATGTTTTCACAATGAGTTGTATACATTCAGTTTGTGAGTTATGTTAGCATCAAGGGGGAGTATGTTCGATATTGATGCAAGTGCAAAACTTCAAAAAGAAATAGTAACGTCAAATATGAACTTGGTATTTTTAGAAGGAGCTTCTCAATTAGTTTCTAGTATTTTTATTAAATTTTCATAAATGGAAATTGGAGTTTTTAGAAGTTTCTTAATTGGTCATGTGGTTAACAACTATGTTTTTAGAGTCTACAACCTATATAAAAGTGTGTCTTCTTGTATTTTTTTATGGAGAGATCAAAATGTAGCCTCTATATTGAGGTGTGATGTAGTAGATATTGAATAAATAAAATAGTTTGGTGTGTTTAGTTCAATTTTGTATTTTTGTGTCTCACCCCCTTTTATGCTTGTTCTAGATGATTATAAATGAACGACTGTGAAATTGGAAAATCATGTGTGTTTATTATTCAAGATGATCATTTTTATACCATTTATTCTATAAAAATTCTATAGTAAAAAGGAATCTTTTGGAAGTGTCTAATCTCAACTTTAAGGCATCTCACTTTACACTTTTTTGTGTACTAAAGTTCATATATTTAATTAAGAAAATTAAAAATTCATTACAACCTAAAATTTAAAACTATATATAGATATATAGTTCAGAACCTACTACAATAGAATGCAACATTCTTTTTTGTCACTGGCTTTTGCCTTACAATTATTCTCTGACAAGCCATATTTTGGCAACACACTATAGTAGAATGTGACTTTATTTTTTGATAAAATTTCTTTTGCCTCACTATTATTCTCCAATAGGCTATATTTATGAGCTTGGGGGATTAATTTTTTTTTACTTGTTCACTTTGTTTTCTCTAAATTTCAAAAGGTTTGGTTGCCTTATGACTTAGAAATCCTGCCATCTTTTGTTGTTCGCTATCCCAAAATTTACCCTTTATATTATTTGATTGAAAATTATTTATTCAAAACTTTTATGCCTATGTATAGCTTCTAGATCAATTAATTTGCAAAATGTTGAACGTTATTTTTGTATGAATGAGTAATAATTATTGGCATTGCTTCTTGGTACCATACATTTTTAGTATTTGGTTTTTTAGTGTAACTTATCTCTAAAATAATAGTAGGTGATGATTAAATAGTGTAACTAATCCATGAGAGGCTCAAAATTGGAGAAGATGGAATGTCATTGACTATCCTCATATAGTTGCACATTACATGCATTTAAGGCATATAATGTTCAAGAAAGAAATACTTGAAAAAGGTATGCAAGTCAAAGATTTTTGGTGTAGATATGAGTGGAAAAATAGGCGTTCACCTCATGTTCATGGCTTCTTATGGCTTGAAGGAGCACTGAACATGGACATTATTGATTGGTCAAATGAGGAGAAACAAAAAAGTGTTGAGAGATATTTTCATTCCATTATTCATGCATGGAATCCTAGACAAGATCCTCATCAAAGAAATATATAGGTATGTTTTAAGTAATTTGATCATATATATCTACATGACATGATGTTTACAATATATGTTCATATATATCTCCATATAATTATTATAAATTTTTAATATGATATATTACCCTCAATCATTTGTAGGTTTTCTAACATTTTGGTCAACATCCATGTCTCAAAAATAGTCCACAACTAGCTAAGATGGATATTAGCCATGACTATGAAGAGATAGTCAACTGTGTGGAATGAAACACAGTCTGTAAGGAGGGTGGATGTCTACATAGAAAAGGGGGAAGAATGGGTTGTAGGTAATTATTTCATTGATTAATAAGGTTTACATTAATACTATATATTAACTATTCACAAAACTTAATCAAAATAGATGCTCATTTTTCTTTCTCTTAAATGTACAATGCTCCTTGACCATTGAATTTGGAGGGATCCAAGTTATATGAGGATAGAGAATTGGGTAAAACAAAATTTGAGCCAAATAGAATTAATGATAGAGTCAATTCACATAATCGGTACATATTGCAACTGTGGAGGGAAAATGTAGATTGATAACATGTTCTTTCAAAACATGCAGTTATTGAATACATTACAAAGTATACAGCAAAAGCTGAGAGAAGTTCAAAAACCTATTTTGAAATGTTGATGTGTCTATCAAACCTGGAAAATCTTGATGATTTAGTTGGATAAGCATATATAAAGATTCTCACAGAAATAGTTATAGAGAGGGACATTAGAGCCTAGGAAATATGTCATATGTTGTTAGAGCTTCCATTGGTAAATAGTAGTAGAAGGTTTGTTAATCTAAATATCTCACATGAATTTTTCAAACTTGTAGCGGTAAATAATGAGGAAAATGATGAAGAACATGCCAAATATTTTATAGATGGCTATAAAATAAGGCCAATCTATATGGAAGGTATCACCTTGATTGATGCAACAAGATCCTAGATATACAATCCTAGAAAATGAGGAGGCAAAAAATGGGGGCCAAGGAAAACAATAACTATTGTCAGAGTTTTCCCTAGGTTTCTATCTATTTCTCCATGTGATTCAAGTAAATGGGTGGAGTTTTGTTTATCTGAGTTGTTACTATACAAACATTTTCATAACATTGAAAGAGACATTGGTCATGATAATCATAGTATTGTAGAAAACTAGGAATCACTCAATTATAATCCTTGGCATGTTCGAAGAGTAGTACCTACAAAAAATGATGAACCTAGCATTGATTCTGAAGTGGAAGATAATGGAGATATTCAAGAAAATACCATGGAGAATGAATGGGAAATCATCTCCAAACTACATCATGGTCAACATATGCAGGTTTCTCAGATAGACATCTTAGATAGAAATACAAACTGGTGTAGTGAATATCAAAGTGAAGAGAATACTATTGTAGCAATCAACTTCATAGGAGAAATGAAGAATCATGGATGTCTCATGTATTATGGCATCCCACAATGTATCAAATTTACAACTCTCAGTGACAAGAAACAAAAGGCAATCAATATTATTATGACACACTACCATGGAAATCAGTTTGGGATGCCTTTGTTTATGATAATTCAAGGAACAGTAGGAACATGAAAGTCTTATCTAATTGGTGCCATAAGTCAAATTCTTTAGATTGAATCTTTGCCAAGTCCTTCTCTACTTCTAATAGTTACACCAACTGGAGTTTCAGCTTTCAATATAGGAGCTTCTACAATTCATTCAAAGTTGAGAATACCAATTAGAAATTTCTCTCAGCTAGAAGGGACACGACTTACAATTTTGCAAGAAGAAATGGCTCATATCAGGTATATTTTGATTGATGGAATGAGCTTCATTGGTCAAAACTTGCTGGAAAATATAGATTGTCAACTTAGAAAAGCCTTCCCATAAAGTGGTGACATAAGCTTTGCAGGTATACTTTCATTTTTTCTAATGACACTATAAATGTGCTATAATATTTATTAATATAAATTATATATAAATATAATCATGTATTATTCATAGATAGTCTTCAAATCATTTCTTTGACTTTCTTTTAGGTATATCTATTATTTTGGTTGGTGATCTTGGTCAGTTACCTCCAGTCAATAATAAACTAGCATATGCTAGCAATAGGTGGGCAAATTTACTATGGCAAGAATTCAAAACAGTGGTTACATTAGATAAAGTATTTAGGAAATATGTAGAAAACATCCACCAAAAAATATGTTGTCAGCTTTTCACAAATGTGAGAGATGCAAGTCCAAACCTAGATGATTGGAACTTTCTTATGATGAGAACTACTATGAGGGTAGATGCTTCAACCAATAATGAGTTTGACAAGACACTACATTTTTTCTCTACAAATGCCAATATTTGTAACCATAACTTGAGGATGTTTTTCTTCTTAAGGCAACCTCAGTTAGTTTTGCAACTAATTCAAAGAATGGTAATACAATTGACGATTGCTCGAATGAAGAACTTGATCTAGAGTTATTATTTAGTAAGGATTCAAGGGTCATATTAACAATGAGTATATGGATTGAAGCCAATCTTTTCAATGGAGCCTTCGGATATGTCTGAAATATTGTGTACAAACTAAGAATTCCCCCACCTAAACTAGTTGCTTATGTCGCAATTGAATTTGATAATATTCTAGAATGCCATATGATGACCATCATCCAAAAATAGTTCCAATATCACCAATACAGAGAGGTAGAATCTTTCAACTACCATTAAGGTTGGCATAGGCATTAAGAATTCATAAATATCAGGGACTAACTCTTTCCAAAGCCACAGTTGATATAGGCTTGAGAGAAAGAGAAGGATTTACATTTGTAGTTGTATCTCCTATAAAGTCTCTAGAAGGCTAGAGAATAATGCCACTATTCACATGTGACTACTATGAAAAAATGAGTAGTGGGAAACAACTTTCAAATAGAAAACCAAAAGAAATTAGAATCAAGTGTCTTGAAAATCAATGATTTACTATAATGATGCATTGCTATTAAATGTTTCATTATTAATTAATCTCCTACTTTGTGTCAGAATTATTCTAAATTATTCTTATGTGATAAATTAGTATATCATATTTGGAAATTGTGTTCACTTTTTATTTAATTTGTATCAATAATATAAATTATATCACATTTCCAAACCTGACATTTCGTTAATTTATATTAAAAAAAGATCCACAAAATAATATATATTATTCCACTAGAAGTAACATGTAAAGTTCCAAATGGAAATGCAACATGGTTATTTTGATTAATTCTATATATTGATGTTTTTTTAAAACTCTGTAGGATACCATTCCACCTATGGCTACCTCTAATAGAGAGTCATACATCATGGTTATGAGCCCCTCTGCTTTGGTGGTCTCAAATGATGTCTTTGAGACTAAATTTGACAAGTGTATGCAAATAATTGTAGACTCGTGTACAACTATAATCAAAGCTATGGAGAATGAAATGTTATCAATTGATTTTATTTAGGAACTAGAAATAATGCAGATGCGAGATTTTGAGAAATTTTTGCGCAAGACATTTGTAAAAGTGGATGCATTTCCATCAATGATGAAAGAAGTCTACCATGATCATTGTACAAATAAGGGTCACAATACTAACTTTATCGTTGAAGAATATGTGATGTATTTGCATCATTATGGAGAATTATTTTTTATTTAGATCATTCTTATCTTGGCTTTCACACTTCTTAATTATCTAAATAGTTATATTGGGACTTCTATTTCCCCTTTCATATATGCAAGTTTCATGAACAAGATAATAAGTAAGTAGTTTTGGCTATTCCCATCATATTTACCCCTATACTTGTAAGGTTTTGCAATGTGTTTTGTTGAACTCTATATTTCTAATTTTTATCCACTCAATGGATGTGCCGAATAAATGTAAGGAATTAATTATAAAGGACATCTTATTCATTTCCACTTCTAACCTAACCCTAATCAATGTTATACAACTATACCAAAATCTTAAACTATATAAAATAAACTATTAAAAGTAAATCTAAAATAAAAACTAAAATAAAACTATATCTTAACCCATGCCACGTCGTTAAATTAATAAGAGTGATTACTGCAATCCTAACTCTACATGTAACCAATATACTAATTATACACCAGCTAACTCTAAATCATCTTTTTAAACCCTAACTATATTAGTGTAAGAAATAATACATGTACACCATTCATCCCATCACTATCTATGTTCATTGTAGTAATTTAACAATTACCCTAATCCTAGCCATAACTCTAACCTATAACCCATGTTGTAAGCCTAAATGTAACAATAAGTATAAATATAACATCCTAACTCAAACCACAACCTTAGTATGACACAATAATCTTGATACTAATCATAACTATAATTGTAATTGTTCACACAAAACTACTCCTAAGGTCAAATTTGAACCCTAATTGTATCCATAACCATGTTGTTTACCATAGGTCAAATGGTAACCATAAGGGTTATACTAACTTGTAATAGGTTAAACCATAACCCTAATTGTAACCATAACCCAACATTAACCCTACAAGAAACCTACATATGAACCCCAAATTATATTACTAATTTTACCGTTGACCCTATTTTTCATACTAACCTTAACAAATATTTTAACCCTAATACTAATCCAAACTCAACACTCAGCATCACATCATTAATCTTACTTTAACCCTCACCATATTAGTATCCCTAACCCTAACCCCTTACCGTAATCTTAAACCTTAACGTTACACTCTATATGATACTAATCCTAACTATAAACCTAACAACATATCCCTAACCATATCCTTAATCTCATATTATCCCTAACCCTAACCCTAACCCTAATTGTAACTCTTACCCTAACCCTAACTCATAGCGTAAAATATCCTACTAACTCTAATTCTTACCCTATTTCACATAATTTTACTAATTTATAACCATATATATGCTATTTTTTTATTTTATTTTTTTGACAAAAATGGCGAAGTCATTATATTTTATTAATATATTTTTTATAAACACTGCTATGGAGGGCTCTTGAGGGAAAGAAGAAAGAAGGAAACCCTCATTGGTAGCCATGATTAAATATATATAGAGAAAGAAATACATCGTATGTGTACCAAAAGGAAGTAGACAATACAAAATGACATATGTACCTGTATCCATACTATCACCTTAGACAAGCTATACCTGATACAAAAAATTCCCCAAAAAACAAAGTAATGAAACTACCCTTGAGCTGAAGAAGGACTTGCAATTCCCTTCCCCTTAGCCTCATTATGAGCACAATGTCGATGGAATTGATGAGCATAAGAGTTTCTAGAAGAAGTTGGTGGCTAGCCAAGTGAGAGTAGATTCATGATCACCATATGATAGCTTTGAAGGCATGTGAAAGCCACCTTTCACAAAAATCATTACCCAAATCCTGTGCCCTTTGTACGAAACTTTTCTCATTCAAGAGCCACTTAGCAAACATGATTGGAGAGTCTCCTTATTAACTATGAAGGATGCCTTCATTCTTGGGGAATTTTGGAACAATTTCTTAGGAAATTATAGAGAAATTATAGTCCATACAAAGGTTCCCCAATTCCATGCCACGATTAGATAGCTAATCTGCAAATTTTTTCGCTTCTCTAAAGCATTGGGAGATCTTGTAAGATAGGAAATGGGGCAGAAAATGCCAAACCTCCGCAAGGATATAATGAAGCTCCCAGCTGATAACTTTTTGGAAATGAGGGAAGAAGTTATAATTTGAGAGTCTCCCTCAATGTGAATGTCTTGGACCCCAAGTTGCACAGCCATCCTGACACCATCTAAAAGTGCCCTAGCTTCAGCTAAATTATTAGAGCCATCCAAAATCCTGCAATAAGCTACTTCTAGAATAGATTTATCTTCTTTCCGAAGAATGAAGACAACCCTCGATCTACCCGGGTTTCCCTTAGCTGCACTGTCAAAATTCAACTTAATAAAATGTGAGTCAGGAGGATGCCATTTAATTATGCCAGATCTAATTTTTTTAGTGGATAATTTTCCAATTAGAATTCCTCTGAATGGGATGTTAATGAGCTTCCAATTGTTCAAAACAAAGTTATCAAAAGAAGTGAAGGTAGAAGATAAGTGTTTCACCTTTGAAATATATGCATTCACCATCTCAAATGCAGATTTTTCTACCAATTTGCACACCTCGTGTAATGTCAATCTTTGGTTTTTGAAAATGATCTTGTTTCTCTCCCAGCAAATGCACCAGGAGACTAAAGTAGGGATTACTCTCCAAATAATGGAAAATAATGAATCAAGATAAAGGAGAGGTCACTGCAGAAGAAGATGCTTTAGAGAACAGGGTAAAGGATCTTGCCAACCCAATTTACCAAAAGTCCATGACCAAATAAGATAAGAAAAGTCACAAGTTAGTAAAAGGTGGTTTGAGTCTTCTAGCACTTTACCACAAAGCATGTAGTCCAACAAATCTACAATCCCCAGGCATTTGAGCTGAGCACTAGTCAAAATTCTATCTTGAATAGCTATCCAAAGGCAAGCCCATGCTTTAGGAAGAACCGCGTTGTGCCAATACTATTTTTTATTTTATTTTACAACATTAAACATAATTGTTGCCCTAACAATTTTATTTTATTTTATTTTTCTACCATATACATAAACAATAAAAATTGTAAACTGTCTTCCATATTGCATTTTGACTGCAACTAGCACATATATGTGTGTGTGTGTGTGTGTGTGTGTGTGTGTGTGTGTGTGTGGGTGGTCCCACAATAGTGTGTCCCAATTTTTTAGACATGCTAATTTTTGCTAAAATAACACATTTTTAATAAAATATGATTATTTAAGCCTTGACAGGTTCCATTTGAAAGAATTAATTACAAATGGTTAGCTCAAAGCCTCTTAGATTAAAAAACCATTGATATAGCATCTATACTCCTCATTCATACCTACAATGGAGTCTCCTTTGCACCTATTAAAATGTTGCCAAACACTTCGAATTTATGTTTTGGCAGATCAAATGAATCCATTTGAAAAACCTATCTATGTAGTATGATGCTATTTGGATCAAGTTTTGTAATGAATATAATTGTAATACATATTGAGTTCATTATCACTTTTAAATATTACTTTAACTAAACATAGGTTGTTTGGTCATTCAACAACCTGTCTCTTCAAGACTGCAGCAAGAATAATAAATTACAAAAAAAAAAATGAAAAATATGTAGGAAAAGAGTATTTGTGTTACCTTTCTATAAAATAAAAAAAAATGAATTTCGATATACACAGATCAAGTTAGACCGATCCAAGTGACCTTATGTCTAAATTACAGTTACTATCACTTTAGAACTTAACAAACTATGAAATATTGACCCAAAATGAATGAAACCAATTGCATCTTTTAGATATTGAAGTTACAAATATAATCTTGAAAGAATTACATTGTTATCATATTTATAAAAAAAAATTATGATGATCCAAGTATAGTAACTCCTTAAAAACATATTTTTTCACACAAACCACTTTTTGAAAGAGAAGCAAAAATGAATTTTAATGAATTTTATCTTTATTTTTTTAAATATATTTAAAAACTAGAAAGAAAATTATAAAAGACTCTAGTTTACATCATCTTCCAATTCTTAATAGTTTTGCGGCAACATGTGTGAAATTTTTTCTCAAAATGTTGATCTCTGTGTCAAAGTTGGCCAAAAAGTGGGACATACTATTGTGGGACCACCCTATACATATACATATACATATACATATATACATACACACACACACACACACATATATATATGTACATATATATGTATATGTACATATATATGTATATGTACATATATATATATATACATATATATATATATATACATATATATATATATATATACATATATATATATATATACATATACATATACATATATATATATATATATATACATATACATATACATATATATATACATATACATATACATATATATATACATATATATACATATATATATATATATATATATATATGTATATATATATATATATATATATATATATGTATATATATATATATGTATATATATATATATATATATGTATATATATATATATATATATATATATATATATATATATATATATATAATACGTTGAGAGTAACCCTATGTGTGTGTGTGTGTGTGTGTGTGCGCACATATATATAATATGCTAAGAGTAATCATGTATGTGTGTGTGTTAGTAAAGAAAATATTTTTAAAATCAGAACATGTGATTCTTTACTATAAATATTCTTTAAATTATTTCAAAGTATCTTCAAATACTATAAGGAACTTTAGTAATTTATTAATAACTTCTATTTACATCCTTGTTTAGTAAAAGGGAATAGGGTTGAAAGAACTCTAAGTTAATTTAAAATATGGATTGATTTTTGTATCTTTCTATTTAAAAATTAAAAAATTATAAATATTATAAATAGATCTATAATATTTGTTATCTTCCTAAACATTTTCAAATATTTCATATCTATTGGCAAACATCTCTAATGGTTGCCAAGGTAGCACCAAGAGGTGTTTGATTCAAAATAAAGTAAAACTTATATAATCCTTGTACTTAAAAAGACAGTCTTGTTGGTGTAAAATTATAGTTCTATCTACACACTAAAATTCACTTACAATTTTATAAATAACCAAACTGAAAGTAACATCAAAATTGATAATTATTAAAAAATTCATAACTTTCCATATGAAAAGAGCTTCCCATTACACTTTAGTTTTAAATTACAATGCAAAATAAACTATCGTAAAATAAAGGACTTTTTGTTTTTGTTCAATTCAGCATCACAATTATATTTACTTTCTTTATCATTTCTACCATTATGTTATCAATTCTATTAAATCATAAATGCAATGGAATATATTTAGATATATTAGTAGTCGCACTTTAAGTTGTAATGGAAATGTCAATAGACATGTAATGTATGTCAACCTTAGTTGAAATATATAGACTAATTTTTTCACAAAAATTCAAAATTGAATTCTATTTAGCATATTTTGGACCACCCTTTAGTTTGTATATTCTAAATAATATAGAAATTTTATAATAGGTATATATTTTTTTCCATATATAATATTTAAATCATACTATATTTTGAAGATTAGATATCATGTCACAATTTCTAAATTTATAAGTTTTGTGAAATAGGATGATGGAACACGAGGATGAACACTAATTCATATATCAACAATGGGTTATTATACATTGCTCCCTAATTAGAGGGAATTAAAAGGAGCACAATTAAATCTATTAAATTACTCACTTTGACAAATAAATGTGAATAATTATTAGTCTTTTGTAAGGTAGGTAGCCAATATTTATTTTTACAAAAATAATTCTTAATTAGAAAAGGAGTTGTTAAACAATGCAACTAGACATCAAATTTTATTTCTGACATCTACAAAAATATAAATATTTTATTATATATGCTAATATTAACTTCAATCATACATACATACATATACATATACATATATACACATACATGCATAGATACATACATACAACTTAATTAGTAAATATATAAATTATTCAAATTACATCATTTCATTTACTTTAGATTTTTTCAAACAAAAATATATTTTATACATGCAGAAATTACTATGTGTGAGTTTTGGATGTATCTATAAAGACTTGAAAAAGACCATAATTTTAAAAAGAAAAGAATTATTTTCTTAAGTGACATTTGATAAAAGATTTCTTTTTATTTTTCCTAATAAGTTATATTAAGGTTCCATTAAAATAAAATTTTGTGGTGCTAGAGGTGTTATTTAGGTTAATATGTCAAAATTAAGGTAAGGATGGGCTCTAATAATCACATTCGTAATAATTAAGTCTTAATTTATTACATAAATGAAATTATATTATTTCATTTACTTTAGATTTTTTGAAACAAAAATATATTGTATACATGGAGAAATTACTATGTATGAGTTTTGGATGTATCTATAAAGACTTGAAAAATACCATAAATTTAAAAAGAAAAGAATTCTTGGCTTAAGTGACATTTGATAAAATATTTCTTTTTATTTTTCCTAATGAGTTATATTAAGGTTCCATTAAAATAAAATTTTGTGGTGCTAGAGATGTTATTTAGGTTAATATCTCAAAATTAAGGTAAGGATGGGCTCTAATAATCACATCGGTAATACTTTAGTCTTAATTATTTTTCTTTTTGTAAAGAGCATAATAGGAATATAATAGTATAATCATATAATTATCATAATAATTTAATACTAATAACAATAGCATAATTTAGTAATTTTCTTAAGTGGAACAATGGGCAAAGAAAATTATGGTCTCTATAATGATATTCTTGGGCATCTTTTACATAAATGTTTCAAAATATAAGTATCCTAGCTTTATTTTATTACCATTTTTTTTAATTGTTCTTTAAGATTGTGAGAGGTCATAATGTAGATAGGTTACAAGTGATGGGAGATTGAATTATTATCAACTGGATGTAAACATTGTATAGAAGAGATTGTCTCATTTTGTCATTGATACTTGAACTTGTTAATTAGTTGAAGTTTTCAAATTTATTTCATGTGAACATATTCATTGAGAATTAAATATCATTACTAGTACATTGTCCAAATATTATATATTGTTAATATTACAATAATGACCTTTAGTAATTAAATACTTTGCTTCTTAAATATATTCTTCAAATATGATCTTTAAGGTATATTTGATTTTCCCTTACACATTCTTTATATTAAATTTAAAAAATAATTATTTTAAAAATTATAAATTATTTTCTAAACTAATTTACTATACTGTTCACTTCATATAAAATTTATTTAATAACTGATGCATATATACATGATTTCCACATAGATATATAAAAATAAATCCAACCAAACAAAATTATTAATAATGCCTCATGCATATTCACATGCTCTCCGTATGCATATATAAACCAGAAAAAAAGGAAGGAAGATAATAATTTATAGATCCAATGCCTATCAACCATATTTATATTTGAGAAAACTTCAAATTTCAAACAATAGACATGGTTGAAATCGCAGAACTACTCAACAGATCTACTTTACATTCCGATGTGAACAATCTTCAAAGCTTCCAAATGACATTTTCTATTTAAAAAATAAATAAAAGAAACCGAAATACATCAATGTCAAACTCCGCGTCTATGGCGGAAACACTAGTCATGTTTTTCACCTGTCTTATTATTAACTATTTTTTTATTCGTACACGCATAAAACCATCCATATATCTATACTTTCCCCGTCAAATATTACATTCTCATAATCTAGATGAGCAGAAACAAAGAACTTCATCACAGAGGTGGTGTGATGGGTGAAATAGATGTGGAGTTTCAGGAAATAAGAGGATTTGTACATTTGGGTTTCCAGTTTAACAACGACCAACTAAGCCCAAGATTAGTAAATGTTGTCCCTGGGCTGAAACATTTAGTTATTACTACTCAAGAGAGCTTGCCATCACCAAATGGGGAGAAAGGAGAAGAAATGAAAAAGCGCCTCAGACTGTGGGCTCGATCTGTGGCTTCCACTCTCACTTCATAACAACCTTTAAATCGTCATGACTACTTCGACTTTTTTTCCACAAACTGTTGTGGAATGGTTAGAGAAATATTAATCAAAGCACTGACTGCTGTGATTCTTGGGCTTTCTCTCGTTGCCTTGAAGTATGAAGATTGAAATAGAAATGACCGTGTGATATAGTTGTCTGTTAAATTTTTATTTTTGGAGAAATACTTTGAATCTTTACTACTTATTTTTGCAAATTATGTTAGCATCTTTGGGGAGAATTGATCTTTATATATCAGTTTAAAGGCTGTCCAGTAAATCTTCTTTGTGTCCATCTTTCACAATATTTAATACAATCTGACTTAAAATTCACTTTGCATGATTTCTTCGGCATTTGTGTAATTTATCCATTACTGCGAAAAATGGTATATTGATTAATAGATTAAACCATATATAAAAATATAAATATAAAATTTATCTATGCTAATATGCAACGATGGAAAACTGTTTGACTTTCCTTCTATAGCAAATTTCAATTGTACATTTAAACACCAACATTCCAAATACACAATTCAAAATTGTACAAACGCTCAAAGTTAATATAGTACAAGTTTGCTAAGGGCTTTTCTCTCGTTGAGTTAGTGTTATTGATGTATTATATATATTTGAACTATTGTATTGTAATTAATATTTATAAATATAAAAAATTCAATTTTGATAGATACAATCATGAGTTTTTGATAAAACTTTTGTGGTATAAATAATATGGTAGTATGTCATGCTAAAAATGACTTTTCAATCATACAACAATATTTATTATCGATGTTTTTTTTTGAGCTATTTATATTACATTTTAAACTAAATTATTATTTTTAATACATGTTGAGCAAGGGTTCGTTGTATTGTCTCTAGTCGGAACCTTAGTAAATTTCTCATTTAAGATTTTTAGTGAACTAACTTTTTGTATCTCTTTTCTTAATCATAGATGAAATATTCATATTTCATCAATACTAGATATGTTTATTTATAATTATTTTTCTTGCTAATTTCTATCTTGATATATCATATTTAATTTATAAGCTATTATTATTTAATTATATATTATATTTTGATTATTATTTATCTTTAATATTTTATATGGTATTAAACAACCAATTAATATATAACCTTAACTAATAATATTGGTTATGTAATGTTCCTTCTTATTCTCTTGCAAAACCGATATTAGTACAAGATATTATACAATATTTATATGACTCATACTCTACTTTAAATTAGTAACAGAATTCTTGATTCTCGGCTTGAGGCATATAAAATTCACTCTAAGCAATTGGGTTATCGACACATCATCCCATAGAACACTGTCCATAAGTACTTCTTGGAAGAAAAAAATGCATTCCAAGCCTACGCATATATATATGCATATGACTGTATCAATATTGATACTTCTTACATGAGATAATAATCTCAAGACTAGGGAAATTACAAAAAATTTCTCTAGCGCCCTCTAGATAGGGGGATCCATCTCTAATGGAATCTATATCATCATTTTGGTGAGATAACAATCTAGAGACTAAGAAATTATAATAATTTCTTAGTCCTCTCCAGATATGGGATCCATCTCTTAATGAACATAATATCCATTCTCTCTCTGGTCTCATATCATCAATATATAGATGTACTAAAAAATTAATGTAATTAACATAGTTATATATTCAAATTTATAAGAAAATAAAAAATATATGATTTCCATAGCATAATCCTAATTACATATGTCTTTAATATACATCAACTATATTATAACAATTTATATATGTCGTCGTCTCTTCCCCGCCCCTAAGCCCGGCTCACAATCCTATGGAGAAGCCCCCTTCCCCTGTTCACAACACTGAAGCCCTGGAGGATAAAAACAAGCTCAAAGGGACTCTTAAGAGGAGGTTTGAGAAGTTGGACAAAGAGATTGATGAGATAAAGAATAATATGCAGGAGTTGATGAACCAATGCAGGCTAACCAATAAATTTGGCTTGAAGATTATGCACGCTTCGGCGACGACTCTTTGTCATTTGCAGGATAAGCTGGCAGGTGGCACTTTGGAAGCAAACGAGGACAACAAGGACCTCCTCATGTTCCTACAAGAAGAATGGGTGACTACACCGTTGTCTAAGCAGTTGGGTGGAAATAATTAGCTCGATTTCCTATTTGTTGGTTAATTTTGAAAGGGCTTAGCCCTGGGTCCCCCTGTTTTGTGAATGGGGTTTTCATTAGTTTTTATTTCTCTTTGGTTAGCCCTGTGTGGCTTTTTACTGATACTTTACTTAATACTTTACTTGATACTGCTAGTACTAGATACTGCTAGTACTAGATACACTAGTTTAATTCGTATGTCTAGTAAAGTGAATTTTTTTTGACAGGGCAGATTTAGAACTGTTGAACACTGTTATTTTGTTATTGCTACTTGACTGGTTACATTAACATGTTGTTAATGTCCTACTAGTCATCTGTTCTACGGGCCAGCACCCTTTTGCTACTTTTTTCTATCAAAAACAATTTATATATGTATAAGAATGCAATATTTTGAGAATATATATAATTAAATTTATATATATACTATAATTAAAACTTATATATATATATATATATATATATATATATATATATATATATATATATATATATATATATATATATATATATATATATATATATATATCTTGAAAATATGTTCATATATAGATATATATAATATTTAATAAATAAAGAAATAATTTGTATTTTAAATGACATACCACAATATTGAATTTTCATTGAAAGTCTTTTATCTTTCTCTCTCCTTTATATTATTTTTTCTTCCCTTGAGTTCCTCCTACATTTCCTCCTTTATTTTCTCCTATCTTTTGTCTTTCATTTTCTCCTAGGTTTTCTCCTTAATTTCCTCCTATATTATTTTCTCCCAAGCTTGTCTTTTCTTTTTTTCTTGTGATTATTTTCTTATACTTTTTTTTGTTGCTAAAAGTCATGTATTTTGGATTATATTATGTTATTTTGTTTATTTAGATTTACTATATGAATAATATATTATACTCATAGTGTCATTGTTTATTTATTATTTATTATATTTAATTATTTATTAATATTATTATATTAACTCATCAATATATTATATTTATATATCATATTTTTATTATTATTTTAAAAATGTTTTATATTAATAATATATTAGTATGCTTATATATTATTTTATTATTTTAATAATAGATTATATCATTTTATTTATTAAATTTTCTTTTATTATTTTATAAAATATTAATTTCTATTTCAAAATGGGGACAACACATTGTTTTAAAAAGTATGGTAAGACATGTTATTTGGTTGAAAGAAGACCATCAACTTCCTTGATAGCAATTAAATTCAATTGTCAATGTATTTGTAGACATGTTACAATCTAATTTAAAGTCTAAGATGCAATGCACATAAGATCTTGATGTACTGTTTTCAAATGAGAAGCTCCAATACTTTGTTTGTATTTTTAATATCAATTTTTAATATTTTTTCATAAAAAATAATGACAAAAAAGTATATAGAAATACTTAGTCAAAATAATTAGAAACATTTCACACATAAACTAACATACAACAATTAAACATTAGAAAAATGATATTATTAAAAATCATAAGTTAAAATTTAATAAATTAAACTATAAAATGAAGCAATGAAAAACTAAATCAGATATACAACCTAATCAAACAAAACAAAAAATAATTTAAAAATTAGACTAATATTAACTAAAACAATAAATAGATTACATTTTTATAATAAATTATAAATAAAATAAAAATCCTAAATAATATATTTAGAACGACTAGATTACGTAACATAAGTGTCTCAAAGTACAAATTATACAGTTAAGTGTAGATCAAGTGGAAACACTCATTGTTTTCCGATCTCATCGTCCATAAAATGGCAGAAAGAAATAAATATTAAATTATTCTTAGTAGCTATCTTAATGAACTGATAATGACATTATCGGCCTCTGTAAAAGTAGAGAATGTGAGTGAAATGGAAACAGCCTGGCAGAACTATGATCGTCCATAAAACGTCACTACCGTTTTTACTCACCTTCACAAAATGTTAAATTATCATTTTTAAATTTCCTCCTTGAGGAAATATTAATTAAGAAATCTTGTATGTCGCGTGAATGCATTTCCCATTTCTTATTCTGACTTCCCGCTGGTCAGAAATAAACCACTCTTTACTCATAAATCTATTTATCTTTGAACAATAATGTCGTGTGAATAGTGAAGCGATTTTTTCTTGTATTTTCCTTGTAATTTTGCGTATTTTCCTTGTCACATGAATTTCGTGGATGAATTTATTGTTTGTACACTTTTGAATAAATAGTTTTCAGAGAGCTAGTAAATCTCGGCCAAAGGACTGGAATTGTTTTTTTTAAAGTTTCGATCTCTTGTCATGGATTTTTATTCATAATTCTCTCAATTTGACTACGAACTATGTCGTACTTCAGATATAATCATCTTTGAAGATTGCGTTTGATTTTATCCCTGTTTAGAGTTGAACTCATATTGAGGCTATATCTAATATGTCCACGTAATTTCTCAAATTCCATTTTTATAATTAGATTCTGTTTTAATCATGGTACATTTTGGTAAGCAACAACCAAGCAATCTCCATATGGAGATAACATAGTGCCAAAAATAGAGTTTAACTCGTTCTGTGGATTTCACACTCTACTGCTATCAACACTCAAACCATTAATTTTTTTTTGCCACAAGGAATTTGATAGAAATATGTTTTTGTTCTCCACTATGATTAATGTGATTGGGAAATTTTGTGTTGATTATTCTTAAAATCAAGAAAGAAGATGTTTTGTTTGTATAATAATAATAAATATTTTTATCATTTCATATAATATCAAATAATAAGAAAAAAAAAGAAAATGTTTCATAATTTGTGTGCTTTGATCATCTTCTTAAATGAGAATCATGAGCATTTTCTTTATGTCCAACAACTGAACCATCATATTTACCAATACTATTTTTCTTCATCTATTTCACTATTTTTCTTAAAATATGTTTACTTAGAATAATAATTTTTAAAATTAACAATGTTTACCATTAAATTTATCATTATTTATTGTCATGGAATATTCTAGTTATTGAAGTTATTAGTAGTTATTAGATTGTATAGTAATCTAAAGGTGCACTTTGAACCATAAAAGTTGAGATGACCTTAGAAAATTGAAATGAAAAAGGGTAAATGGTCAACATATTGATATCTATAGAAAGGAATTGATAACTATTTGAATTCAATTTTGAATCAATAGATTGTGTAGCACATGATTGTCCTACTTGTCACAACCATAAATTAGAATATTTATAAAAATACTAATATATAATAAAATATATATGTTTAAAGTTTAAACATGAAAATAATAATAGATTTAATTATAACAAATATATTTGAACACACATAAACAAAATTTACAAACTTAAACATAAAATCGAACTGTAAATCCAAATCATTTAATAAGAACAACAACAATCTAAATGACAATAGACATAGAACTTTCACTTCTCCATAATTGTAATAAAATAACTTCAAATGTTTCAAATCACATAGGTTGGCAACTCCTAAGTGGTTTGTTATCTAATTTATTGAGTGTAAACAACCCAAAATAACCCAATAAAACATTTGGACTATGCAGCATATCAAGTTGGTTTGTACAGCTTGAATTAGCCTAGTGGTGGAGTATTTGTACTCTTGAAAGAGAGGTCACAAGTTCAAATCTCACAGGAATATCTATTTGTCAATATGTTTTTATTACTTTCCAATTTATAGATGATGCAACCATTAAAAGTAAATGAATGATACTCATTAGAAGAAAAAACATAATGGCGAATATATATTCTTCTTTAATTTAATCATTGTTTATCTTAACCAGTAGCAAACAAGAAATTTGTATGGATAATGAATCACATGTGATGATCAGTCTATGCTTCGACATAGGATCCTTCTAAAGTAAACAGAAGATTTGCACTATTTTTCTCATTCGGTATGTTATTACTACCAAGTATAGTATATTATTGTTATGTTGTATGAAACACCAGTACAAAATAAAATATTATAAAACTAAAGAGCTTACGTAATGGAGTCATAATCCTCTATCCTTTTCTCCACCACTTCACATTGTTATCTCAGCCGCCCTTTGGATCTAATATCTATAGTTTCCTTTCAATTTATGTTAGGACGGTGTTTTCAAATGTAGTGTTTTTAATGGTGATTTTTCAAGAATGGTGAATTTCCAAGAACACTCAAATATATTGAAATATTTTTAAAATAAATTTAGCGAGATCTTCAAATTATTGTTCAAATAATTATTAAAGCATCTTCAAATACCATAAACAATCTTAATGCCTTATTAATAACTTATATAAAAGAACATGATTAAAAAAAAGTGTCCACCTCATATAATTTTTTTTTAAAAGGAGCCAATGCCTACCAACCATATTTACATTCGAGAAAACTACAAATTCCAAACAATAGACATGCCTGAAATCATAGCACAAGACACTTGCGTATCTGAAAGAGGCACTACAAAAAAAACTAGCTTAGCTTCCAACGTCATTTTTGATTTAAAAAATAAAAAACCAGAAAGAATAATACATTAATGTCAAACTTCGTGACTATGGCTCCAATTAAAACAAAAATAAGCTTAACTTCCAACGTCATTTCAATTAAACAAAACACAGAGGTAAATACGTTAATGTCAAACTCCTTGTGTATGGTGGAAGACAAGGTCTTATTCTTAATTTTTATTTTACATGTGCGATTTTTTTATTCGTACATGCACAAAACCATTCATATATGTTGGAATATAATCCCAATTGCCTAGTTTACCGATTTCCCTAGTTTACCGACCACCTTTTGTCTACCGAGTTTGTAGTGTTAACCGAGCTTGTAGAGTCTACCGAGCCAACAGTACTTACCGACCATCCTGTGTACCGAGCTCACCCGATATCCGACTCCGTCTAGTTCACCGATGGCTCCTTGTTCACCGACTGCAGTGTTTACCGACTAGTATGTCTACTGAGCCCACTTTGTAAACCGACTGCCTCTCATTTTCATCTTTACCAAGCTCACTTGTTTACCGTTATCCGCTGTTATTTGATCATCTTGTTTTGACCGACCGACCTGCATTATAACCAACCGTTGTAGTTTACCTACCGCATTTAATGTATTTTTGCTTATCCATTTTGCGCGCCTTTCCAGTCGATTTTGAATTTCAAATTTCTTCTAGATCTTTCTGGGCATAGGCGAGACTATATATTTTTTAAATTTAAATGTAGATTTTTTGACTTAATCTTTAGAGAGAAGAATCGAATGATATAGTGAGAAAAATAGGAAGAAGTTATCATGAACTTTCAGGCTGCCTCTGTAAATCAATTTTCTTTTAATATTAATGAAAAGTTTATTTGTGTTCCTCTGTTTCTCTGCTTTTAACAATTGGTATTAGAGCAGGTTGTCACCTATCAGAGCTGAAGGCTATAGGTTATCTATCAGAGCAGGAGATAGTTTATCAGAGTAGAAGGTTATTTGAACAAGAGGTTGTTTATTAGAAGCTGAAGCAACAATGGCAAGCACAAGCTTGACAAACCCACAAATTCCATAGTTTAATGGGAAGAATTATGACTACTAGGCAATCACAATGAAGACATTATTTTGTGCTCAAAATTTATGGGAGCTTGTTGAAAATGGTTACCCAGAACCAGGAGATGCAGCAGCATACAATGCATTGACTCAGGCAGAGAAAGATTTGTTAAAGGAAAATAAAAAGAAAGACTCAAAGGCTCTTTTCTTCATCTTTCAAGGAGTGAATGAAAGTATCTTCCCAAGAATCCAAGCAGCAACAAAGTCCAAGCAAGCATGGGAAATTCTTCAAATAGCCTATCAAGGAATGGAAAAGGTAAAAATAGCTAAACTGCAAATGTTAAGAAGAGATTTTGAAACAATGTATATGAAAGAATCAGATATAGTAGACACATTCTTCACTCAAATCATTGGCTTGGTAAATCAAATCAGATCACATGGTGATATTCTTGAAGAAAGGAGAGTTGTTCAAAAGATTTTAAGAAGTTTGCCTACAAGGTTTGAATCTATTGTGGTAGCCATTGAAGAGACCAAGGATCTCTCACAGTTTTCAGTTGATGAACTTCATGCATCACTCATTTCTCATGAGCATAGACTAAGTAGATCAACAACTTCAAATCTGGAGCATGCATTCAAGTCACAAGTTTCAATCAACACTAGCAGAGGCAGAGGAAGAACAAATTTCAGAGGTAGAGGAAGAAATTTTTATAGAGGTGGAAGAGGCAGCTCACCAAACAGAAGTGGAAGTGGCAACAGTCCATCAAATTCAAGTGGAAGAGGTAACAGCCAAAACCCCAGTCAATACTCATCACAAAATCAGTCTCAAAGTCAAAGGTATGGTAAATCCTCAATTCAATGTCATTATTGCAAGAAATTTGGGCATTATATGAATGAATGTAGAAAGAAACAGTATGATCTAAGACAACAAAATGTGAATTTCATGGAAGAAACTCAAAATAAAAAATCAGAACAGAACACTATGTTTTTGGCATGCAATGTTGCACAAGCAAGTGAAAAGGATTTATGGTTTTAGATTCTGGTTGCAATAATCATATGACAGGGAATTTAAAAATGTTTTCTAGTTTGGATGATAGTATAAAATTTGATGTGACTTTGGGTAATAACAATAAGATAGAAGTTAAAGGAAAATGGAATATCAATATTCTAACCAAAAAGGGGGAGAAGAAACATATGACTGATGTCTATTTTATTCCTGGTTTAAGACATAATTTAATGAGCATTGGGCAACTTGTTCAAAATGGTTATAGGGTATCATTCAAAAAGGGAGTGTGCACAATTTTAGAGAAATACCCAAGTAATCAGCTCATAGCCAAAGTTCAAATGACAGACAATAGGATGTTTCCATTAAGGATAAAACCAGATTTGAATGAAATAAAGGTTACAGCACCTCCTCAAATAACTTATTAAGTAGAAATTAAAGATAACAACTGGTTATGGCATCTAAGATTTGGACATTTAAATTTTGCAGCTTTAAATCTACTTTATAAGAAAAATATGGTGAAGGGCTTACCTTTAATTGAAAAATTGGAAAGACTATGTGAAGGGTGCATCTTAGGAAAACAACATAGAGAATCATTTCCAGCCGGTATGTCAATAAGAGCTAAGGCACCTTTGGAGATAATTCATTCAGATTTGTGTGGGCCAATGCAAACACCTTCAATTGGTGGAAGATTTTATTTCTTGACATTTATTGATGACTATACAAAGAAAACATGGGTTTATTTTCTAAAACATAAGAGTGAAGTGTTTGAATACTTTTGTCAATTCAAAGCACTGGTTGAAAAACAGAGTGGTTATTACATCAAAGTATTGAGAATGGATAGAGGTGGTGAATATATCTCAAATGATCTTTTAAGATTTTGCAAAGAGCATGGAATCCATAAGCAATTTACCACAAGGTATACCCCACAACAAAATGGTGTAGCTGAAAGAAAAAATAGGACAATCATGGAGATGGCTAGAAGCATGTTGAAAGCCAAACATTTGCTAAATGAGTATTGGGCTGAAGCTATATCATGTGCAGCATATATTATGAATAGATGTCCAACAAAAAGTGTTAGAAATATGATTCCTGAAGAAGCATGGAGTGGAAAGAAACACAACGTTGCTCATATGAGAGTATTTGGATGTGTGGCATATGCACATGTGCCAGATGAATTAAGAAGGAAATTGGACAGTAAAGGAGAAAAATGTATATTTGTGGGATATAGTGATGAATCTAAAGCATACAAGTTATACAATCCAATCAGCAAGAAAGTCATAATCAGCAGAGATGTGTAATTTGTAGAAGATGAAGCATGGGATGAAACTTTGGACAGAACAGTCAATATTGTAATCAATTTACCACAAGAAGAAAATGAAGAAACTATGCCAGCAAATATTCCTCCAAATGTGACTCCACCCACACCTTTACAAGGACAACAAAGTGCTCAAGGGACACCATCATCAAGTATAAGGATAGCCCCACACACACAAGTTGTCACACCATCTTCAGTAGCAACACTTGGTGCAGGTCCATCAAGTCCACATTTAACAAATTCAAGTAACATGTCTAATCCCACATTGGCAAGCATGAGAGGACACAAGATGAGAAGTTTAAAAGATATTTATGAGCAAAGTGATGGTAAAAATAACTCAGATCAGAATTCTCTTTTTGCACTACATTCACATGTTGATGATCCAATTCATTTTGAAGAAGCAATTAAAGAAGAAAAATAGATAAATGCAATGAATGAAGAAATTGATGCAATTGAAAAGAATGAAACATGGGAGTTGGTTAGCCTTCCAAAAGGAAAAGAAGTGATTGGTGTAAAGTGGGTTTATAAAACCAAATTGAATGCAAATAGAGATGTTCAAAAATATAAAGCAAGACTAGTGGCAAAAGGATATTCACAACAGCCTGGAGTAGATTATAATGAGACATTTGCATCAGTAGCTCACTTAGACACAGTGAGAACTATATTAACCATAGCAGCTCAAAACAAGTGGGCAGTATATCAAATGGATGTGAAATCAGCATTTCTCAATGGCATTTTAGAAGAAGAAGTTTATGTGGAACAGCCACCTAGGTATGAAATTTTGGGTCATGAAAACAAAGTATACAAGCTCAAGAAGGCACTCTATGAACTCAAACAAGCACCGGGAGCATGGTATAGCAGAATTGACTCTTATCTCTTGGAGAATGGATTCAATAGGTGTAACAGTGAGCCTACTTTATACACCAAGATGAATGAGCAAGGTGAGATCTTAATTGTGTGCTTATATGTTGATGATTTGATCTTCACCAGTGATTTATTAATTGATGTGTTCAAATCAGCAATGAAGAAAGAATTTGAGATGACAGATTTAGGCTTAATGAAGTATTTTCTTGGCATTGAAGTAAATCAGAATGAAAAAGGTATTTTTATCTCTCAATCAAAGTATGCAAATGACATCTTGAAAAGATTTAACATGAAAAATTGCAAATCAGTTCCAACACCAATGGTCACAGGTTTGAAATTGAGTAAGGATGACAAAGGAGATGATGTAAATCCAACTTTGAACAAAAAACTTGTTGGTAGCCTCATGTATTTAACAGCCACAAGGCCAGACATAATGTTTTCAGTAAGTCTGATTTCAAGGTTTATGGAAAAGCCAAAAGTTACACATTGGAATGCAGGAAAAAGAATTTTAAGATATGTGAGTGGAACAAAGAATTATGGGATTCAATATTCAAGTTCAGATGAATTCAAACTCATTGGATATACAGATAGTGATTGTGTTGGAAGCATAGATGACAGAAAAAGCACTTCAAAATATGTTTTTCATTTTGAAATAGGAGTAGTTTCATGGGCATCAAAGAAACAACCAATTGTCACTCTTTCATCAACTGAAGCAGAATATGTAGCAGCCACAAGTGCATCATGTCAAGCAGTTTGGATGAGAAGAATCTTAAAAGATCTCAGACAAGAACAAGAAGAACCAACAAAAATTTACTGCGACAATAATTCAGCCATAGCATTGTCAAAAAATCCAATTTTTCACAAAAGGAGCAAGCATATAGACATGAGGTATCACTTCATCAGAGAGCTGATCAATAATGGAGAACTTTATTTGGAGCATTGCAGGACTGAAGATCAACTTGCAGACATTTTCACAAAGGCACTGGGAAAAGAAAATTTTGTTTATCAAAGAGATCGACTTGGCATCAAAGACAACTGCAGTTGTGATTAAGGGGGAGTGTTGGAATATAATTCCAACTGCCTAGTTTACCGATTTCCCTAGTTTACCGACCACCTTTTGTCTACCAAGTTTGTAGTGTTAACCGAGCTTGTAGAGTCTACCGAGCCAGCAGTACTTACCGACCGTCTTGTCTACCGAGCTCACCCGATATCTGACTCCGTCTAGTTCACCGACAGCTCCTTGTTCACCGACTGCAGTGTTTACCGACTGGTATGTCTACCGAGCCCGCTTTGTAAACCGACCGCCTCTCATTTTCATCTTTACCGAGCTCACTTGTTTACCGTTATCCGTTGTTATTTGATCATCTTGTTTTGACCGACTGACCTGCATTATAACCAACCATTGTAGTTTACCTACCGCATTTAATGCATTTTTGCTTATCCATTTTGCGCGCCTTTCCAGTCGATTTTGAATTTCGAATTTCTTCTAGATCTTTATGGGCATAGGCGGGACTGTATATTTTTTAAATTTAAATGTAGATTTTTTGACTTAATCTTTAGAGAGAAGAATCGAATGATATAGTGAGAAAAATAGGAAGAAGTTATCGTGAACTTTCAGGCTGCCTCTGTAAATCAATTTTTTTTGAATATTAATGAAAATTTTATTTGTGTTCCTCTGTTTCTCTGCTTTCAACAATATATATATTCTTTCCCCATCGACGAAGACTACTAGTATTGAACAAATACATACTTGTAAACCAGATGACAAGATGCAGAGATCTTCAACACAGAGGTGGCGTTATGAGCGAAATAGATGTGAAATTTCAGGAGATAAGAGGATTTGTACATCTCGGTTTCCAGTTTAACAAGGAGCAATTGAGCCCTAAATTATTAAATGTTATTCCTGGGCTGAAGCATCTAATCATTACTAGTGAGGAGAGTTTTCCATCGCCAAACGGGGAGAAAGGAGAAGCTATGAAAGAGCGCCTCAAATTGTGGGCTCGCTCTGTGGCTTCCACTCTTCACAGATAATAACACTAGTTGATAATCATTATCCTGTTTCTGGTTTGCGACACAATGGTTTGATAGACAATTATTAACCAAAGCACTAACTGCTGTAATTTTTGGGCTTTCTCTCATTGCCTTGTAATATGAAGATTGAGATTAAAATGATCACGTTTGATATATCTGTCTATTCATTTATTTTTGGAGAAATATTTTGAATCTTTATAATGTCTGTGCAAATTATGTCAGCAAATTTCGGGAGAATTGATATTTATATATCAGTTTATTGGTTATCCAGTTGTACAAATTCAAAATTGTACAAAAGCTTTAGAGTTAAAAGACAACAAGTTTGCATAGGTCGGCACTGCAAAAATGCGTATAAACCAAAACTAAGCATAGATTATTTTCCAGATTCTCAGAGATTCTCAGATATAGTCATACTTAATAACCCAAAATAGAACAACTCTTTATTTAAGGTTATTAAATGTTATTTCTCTTCTTCTAATACACACGCTAATGTTATTTCTCTTCTTCTAATACACACGCTTTTCGCATTTCTTTCTCTCATTTTGTGTTGTTCTGATTAGGAGACATTTATGCCCAAACCATCCACCCCATTATCAATAATGATATTAAATATTCAACATATTGATTTTGATCTCCACATATGAGTGAACTTGGGAATGTGTAAAATAATACAATGTAATGCCAAACATTATTTCTAAAATATCAAAGACAATTACCTTAAAATTTTAAAATAGTTCATGCATTTTTAATTATTATATCATAGGGATTTCTCTTTTTTTATATCATAAATAATCTTTTACAAAAGAAAGATGATATTAGACATGATAGTTTTACACTATTTAACTCAAAATCTATATAAAAATAGGTAGAGTTATAATATTGAAGACGACATTATTACATATATAACACAAACAAGTAACTAAGAGTCATCATCAAAGTAAGTGCCTCATAATTGATTTGTAGAGCTATATGATTTTAATTATTTCTTTGTGATAAGTTATTTTCACATCAACTACAAATATACACTAAGTATGCACATCATTTCATTTTCTTTCTATGAAACTTGCTAGTTGGGATGCTAAATAATTTTACTATCAATTCCACCTTTGATGTAGATTTAAGAGGACCTGTGTCATTATAAATTGAGTCCATGAAATATGATAAATCAAGGGAACTAATACCTCTTATTTTATTTTAAAACATGTAGCCTAAGAGAATGTCTTAGTTGTTAAAGTACATTTGTAATCTAGATTTCATTTTGATTTTCTTATTACGATGGAAATAAAACTTCATATTGATGTTGGGCGGACATTGTAATTCCATCAACATGCACTTTGAAAAATAAAAATTTCTTACAGATATTTACAACGATAACCTAAATAATGTAATATAAGTGTGCTAAAGTACAGAGTATATAGTTTCACGTAGATCAAGTGGAAACACTCATCCTGTTCTGATATCATCGTCCATAAAATAGCACTTACAAATATAAAATTATCCTTCCTATCCATCTTAATGAATAATTAATTACATGAATGGTCTCTGTAAAATTACAGAGTATTCATTTTTATACAGTCCGTGAAGTGGAAATAGCTTAGCAAAACTATGACCATCCACAAAACGTCACTATCGGCTACCCACCTTGACAAAATATTAAATTATCATTTTGACATTTCTTCCTGTCTTGAAAAAATATTAATTAAGAAATCTTTGCGTGTCTCCCAAGATTTTGATATAAATTAGCATTGCAATATCCTTCAGTCCAAGGTCTCCCAAAAAAATGAAAAGATAAGGTCTATTTGTGCTTTCACAAAGAAAAGAAAGAATGTCAATATAGAGTGTAGCGTAGCAAATGCTATAGGATATTCCTCTGCGAGAAATGATGTCGCTTCCTTTTGAAAAATAAAAACCTCCTGTGGTCAAATTGTCGAATTACAACTCAAGTGAAACGCATGAAGGAATCAAGATGAATGGTTCTGGAAAACACTCATGTTTCTCCAATTTGACTCTGAACTGCGACTCTGTCATACAAGACTCAAGAACAGTGACCACTGAAGTGTGAGATTTGTTCAAATGAGAATCAAGATGTGGCAAGATAGTAGCATAGAATTCCTGAGATAGAACAAGAGAATCCAAACCAAAAGAAGATGCAACTTGATGTGAGGTGACATTAGAGAGAAAGAATATGTCCTCAATATTGTTGTCACAATCAATGAGAGATTCAACAAATAAATGATAAATATCTGATAGGATGCTATCTCTCTCATCAAGAGGATGAGAATGAAATTGTTAAAGAGAATCTGAAGTAGCATTTGATGAAGCCAAGATCTCTGTCAAATTGGCAGGTGGAGGTGACTGAATAGCTTCCAATACCAGAGATGTAGAAAGAGGAGCATCTGGAGGAGATTTCTCAGTGTAATCAAGACAATCAAGAATATTCCAATAAGAAAGTACCTCTTCAATGTCATTGTTACAGATAGGATCATCATCATTATCAAGAGTGAGAATCGTGTCTATAGTTGGATCATTTGGAAATGGAGGTTCAGTGGGATTTCCATGTCTTTCGCATATAGTGGCCCAAAGAGTGCGAGGGCACTCAATGTGTGATAGAGCCCATAATGTGTGTTCCCAAACACTTAAACCAATTAATCCTAAGACATGATCATTCCTACTTTCCAAAGTAGATGTCTGCCAACATGAGTTTGGTTCGGGGATAAGCCCATACAAATATGGCAATAGATGAATCCATCGATAGTGCTTTAGGATTCCATCATGCTAAGCCTTATAATATCCTTCTTTCAAAATGATGACAGATGGATGATATTTTATTATCATTCAGCCTTAGACTATCCCCTTTTGGAACTTTATTTTTAGTTCATGAATATAGAAAATAAATTAAGAAACACCCGCAAGACAATGAAAAATCATTCTAAAATAGCTCTGGTCTACAATACCTACAAATAAAATTGATGCCCCTTCTTCCAAGCAGCCTTAGCTCTGATACCATATAGAATTTTGTAGATGTAGTTGCACAGATCTAACTAGAAGAATAAGAACAAACCTTGCAGAAAATACAGAAGAAACACAAAATGCTAAGAATAAAAATTCTATTAATCATTGCACATAATACAAGAAATTACAATGAATAAATAACCTTAGAAACTGAGATTATGGAAGTAACGAAGGCAAAGATTTCCATCTATTAACTGTTGATCCTTTTAGTGACTAATGAGGCAGAGAGAGAAGTCCTCTTTAGTTAGCTTAGAATAAAATTAGCATGCAACATTAACTTATGGCAGTCACGAGAAAATCTATTCTCTAGATCCATAATTTAAGTAGTGAACTGATGCATGCTTGAATTAACGCTAACAGACCGATGCCTCTTCATTTGAATTTGAATTTTTTTTTATTTGTTGCTATGATGCCTTTTTTTAAGTGTCAACTTTGAATTTTTTTTTGTTGTATTGATTCTCCTCCACTTTTCAATGTTGCATATTCTAGGAATTGACACAACAAATTCGTGTCTCAGACCATCTAAAAATTTCTTTGCAATCGCCAAACTAATTCTAGAATTACTACAAATTTTTTTCCTCAAAGTTACTAAAATATGCTTCCTACCATCTTGCATTGAAGAGTAGGTAGTTTCTCTCACTATGCATAATTTTATCATACTTCCATAGTATATCCAACAATAAATTAACATAATATCACACAAGAATTCTACATGATATCCTTATCTTAAACTGCACCAAACATTGTTCCCTAACCAACACCTTATATTTTCCTTCAACTATGAGATTTTATAAGGATTACAGTGTTCTAAAATTTTTTATTTCATCTAGTCAACTATTTCCTCCAATACTATATAGTATTTGTACATCCACTATGAATTATAATTTTGAAACACTGTCTTTATCATACATATTATTTTGAAACACTCGCAATTTGAATAGTAACTCACCTTTTTCTAGGTAATCTACCAAACTTTGTGATCCTTTGGACTATTCATTAGCATAAGTGGTTCTCCTATTGGTTCTTCATGGACCTTGGGAACATTCAATTGCTATATGAACTTCCACTCCAAATTAAAACCAAGTTCATTTGAAACATCTTCCATTGCCAAGCTACAAGTTATGAAAACATTCCATATTTTTAAATTTAATGTGTGATTCCCACTACGCTACATGGCATTTTCTATGGAATTTATAAGCCAAATGTTACTTTAACATTGTGTGTAACTTAGGGCTTACCATCAAATAAAAATTCAGTGATGGTTGATTCAGTAGCTTGAAATTATTGCAGAGACAACATGTAGAAGAATAAATCTAGAGAAAAAAATTTTCTGATATTGATATATCATGAAGTGTTCATAGTTGCATCCTTGATTGAGCTTTAGGCTTCTGCAAGGTTAGGTATGATTTGTGTATCTTTTGAACATATACTCTAACTAAATCATAGATTTAGACTTTGAGTGAGGAAGAAAAGCCATTCAATAATATCATTTGTCAAAACAAAACATTAATTCCAACTTGACTTCTAATTCTAAATTGAATCATAGAAGCTAAAAGTGGATGGTGTTGGAATTATTGTTAAGATGCCATCATCTCACCCCCTTTTATGTTCATTCTAGATGATTAATAATGAATAGTTGTTGAATTTCCAAAATCATGTATGTTTATTGTTCATGATGATCATTTTTTTGCCATTCATTTTGTAGAATTAAAAATTCTATAGTAAAAAAGAATCTTTTGGAATTGTCTAATCTCAACTTTAAAGTATCTTCTTTTATGTTGGATAATAATGCAAGCGTGCAACTTGAAATATAAATAGTAATGTAAAATATTAACTTGGTGTTTTTAAAAGGAACTTCTAAATTAGTTTTTAGTTTTTTTAGTAAATTTTCATAAATGGAAATTAGATGTTTTAGAAGTTTCTTTATTGTTCATGTAGTGAAGTACTGTATTTTTAGAGGCTACAACCTCTATAAAAGAGTTTCTTCTTGTATTGTTTATGGAGGGATCAAAATGTAGCCTCTATATTGAGGTGTGATGTAGTAGATATTGAATAAATAAAATATCTTGGTGTGGTAAATTCAATTTTGTATTTTTGTGTTGGTTTTAAATCTACCAAGTGGTATTAGAGCTAGCCTGGGCCTAGCTCCCTCACGGGAGGGCTTATGATCATGACTATTATCTTTTGAGATTCTCCTGGGTATGTTTGGAGATATCATAAATTAATGTTGTTGATGAGGTTATCAATTTATTAGCCAAAGCAACAGTGTGAAGAATTGACATGTGGATATCTTAGCCTCAAAAGAGTGAGGTTGTTTATGTTTGTTGTTGCATTAAGAGGTTCGTGTGAAGAATCTTCTTGATTAGTTTAATAACTGTATTATAAATGTCACATAATTATTGGATGTATGAATGATAAGAACAAAAAAGTGTAAAGATTATCGAAGAAAGGGATGCATAAGACATGGTTAGGAGCCATGCCACTAATCTGAGTGAGAGGTGATTGAAGATGAGGTGTTATGAGATGATCGAGCTTCCACATTGTAAATGTGGTCTACGTCAGGCGAAAGTCTATATATGAACCTAGAGAATGTTGCAAGAAATCCAAAATGTGATGAGACCCTTTTGGAAAATTAATGGAAGCCAACAAAGAAATGGTTGTCAAGTTGAGATTGAAGTCTAGTTTTATTTAGCTTTGGCATATATCTTTCAGCAGTGTGCAATGAAAATCAACAAGAAGAATTGTGTGCAGATGAATTGTCATGAGCATTCTCTTTTTTCTAGAAAGGAGGGGAAAATCTTGTGATCTTTGATTAAGGAGAGAGATTGGCACTTCTATAAGAAATCTACCTTGTGGGTCTATAATACTAGGCATAAAAGTGATGAAATTTTTTCACAATGAATTGTATAGATTCAGTGTGTGAGTTCTCTTAGCATCAAGAGGGAGTATGTTGGATAATGATGCAAGCGCGCAACTTGAAATAGAAATAGTAATGTCAAATATGAACTTGGTGGTTTTAGAAGGAACTTTTCAATTAGTTTCTAGTGTTTTTAGTAAATTTTCATAAATGGAAATTAGATTTTTTAGAAGTTTCTTTATTGGTCATGTGGTTAAGTACTATGTTTTTAGAGGCTACAAACTCTATAAAATAGTGTCTTCTTTTATTGTTTAGGGAGAGATCCAAATGTAGCCTCTATATTGAGGTGTGATGTAGTAGATATTTAATAAATAAAATAGTTTGGTGTATTAAATTCAATTTTGTATTTTTATGTCTCGCCCCCTTTTATGCTTGTTCTAGATGATTAAAAATGAACGGTTATGGAAAAATCAAGTGTGTTTATTATTGAGGGTGATCATTTTTTTTCCATTCATTATGTAGAATTAAAAAATCTATAGTAAAAAGGAATCTCCAATAGGCTATATTTGTGAGCTTGGGGGAATAATGTTTTTTAACTTGTTCACTTTGTTTTGTCTAAATTGCAAAAGGTTTGGTTGCCTTATGACCTAGAAATCTTTCCATCTTTTATTGTTCGCTATCCCAAAATTTATTCTTTATATTATGTGATTGAAAAGTATTTATTCAAAAGTTGTATGCCTATGTATAGCTTCTGGATCAATTAATTTACAAAATGTTCAACGTTATTTTTGTACGAATGAGTAATAGTTATTGCCATTGCTTCTTGGTACCATACATTTTTAGTATTTGGTTTTTTAGAATAACTTATCTCTAAAAGAATAGTAGGTGGTGATGCCTTATTCATGTAGAACTTTTAGAAGATCATGTTTCTTGCTTTGTTACTTGTCATATCTACTATTAGTTTTAGAAAATAGGTGGTTGCTTTGAAATTGTATTAATTATCTCCAAGCCAATATGGTTTATTTCTTTCTTAAATTATTTTTTGGACCTTCTGATTAAAGATGGTCATTTTTTTTCTTGTTGAAGAAAAAAAATACACCTTTTGTATATCAAATCTAAGGCAGGGGCCCATGACAAG
Source organism: Chamaecyparis obtusa (assembly GCA_027943335.1). Classification (NCBI taxonomy): domain Eukaryota; kingdom Viridiplantae; phylum Streptophyta; class Pinopsida; order Cupressales; family Cupressaceae; genus Chamaecyparis; species Chamaecyparis obtusa. The sequence goes on along the minus strand of BSBK01007245.1, from coordinate 87,090 downwards.
GGCCTACAAGGATATTTTTTAGGTACCGGAGATCCTACAAGAAAGTTTTTTGGGGCTACAAGATTATTTAGAATCTTTTCCTGCAAAATAGGAGCCCCACTGTTTTAGGCCTCTAAATTTGAGCGGGTGAAAATGGGGTGGGGATATAAATTTCCCCATCAATTTAAGAATAATTTATGTCACATGTTAAAGATTTGCACATTTTGTTCACACTAAATCCCAAAAAATATGCCAAAAAAATGAAATTTAGAAAGTTTTTCCTTCAATTTTGGAGTTGAAACTTCTAAGATAAAAGATAATACAGAATTCACACGATGTCTCACCTTTAAATATCCCTTAAAAATTTCATTGGGCACAACACTAATTTTAAGGAAGCCCCCCTCCATGGAACACCAACTTAAGGTTTGGTTATTAGAAATCTTTGGAATAATTTTTATAAAATCTTTTGACTAATTTTGTAAATTATTTTGACTTCGTGAAACCTCCAGCCTTTAAAACAAACCAATGTTATTTGGAAAAGTTAATTTTTAGCTAATAGGACATGTAGCAGTTTTATGCTCACAATTGGTGTAGCTTCAAACATCAAACAAAATGTTGTAGTTGAACATTTGCTGAAATTTTGAAATTGTAGCTTTAAGAGAAGGGATAGCTTTTCTCTAAGTGAGATGGCATATAGAACTATAATATCTCCCTTTTAATCAATGTTACTAAGCATGTCTCCTAAAAATAGAAGCATAAGACTAGATAATAGGAAGAACTATATAATAGGAAAGGGTTACTAGTTTTTTTTTTATCTTTCATTAGATTAAAATAATTGAGTCTGTCAATGTCTCCAATTAGGGAGAGGTTTCTTCAGTTCTAGCCTATGCTTGATAGAATTTGTGGTTAGTTAGTTCTATTGGTGGAGGGACTAATTTATTATGATTAGGCATTGTTGGGACCTAGACTTAATGAAAGGAAAGAAAATGAGTGGAAACAACCTTCGTAATGCAAATTTCATAGTAGAGATAATGAAAATTTCTTTACAAGCTTTTGAATAGTGTTACACATAAAAGAAACACACAAAAAATAATTCACATTTAACAAAACAACATAAAAAATGGATTTAATGTGGGAAGTCTTTATGGAAAAACCAACCATACAAAGATCAAATTTATTATATTATGGCAGATTTTTTTACAAATAATATGTAGAGTTTATGCTTTATTATAGATGTCTTCAACTATGATACTTTAAATCTAGAATAATTTTAGCAGCATAATAGTTTCTCTCAATAATACTTCATTTCAATTCACTTCTACAAAAAAAATTATTTGTAGAGTTTACAATGAAAAAGGAAGTATCTTCTAAAAAATGCCCACATTCAATTGCACCCAACTTCCAATGGGGCCCTACAATTAAGTTGTGCACTTTGGAAACATATAATATAGCATTAATTTATTAAAAAATAGCAACATAGGACCATTAATAAACTAATTTAATTAAATGAACTTGGGACTCCTAATGTTGAGGCACCTTAATCCCAACAATCTCTGACTTAGCAAAGACATTATAGGAGTCAAAAACTATCATCGACACAATGATCCAAGGCCCACAGAAACAACACACCATCTAAACTTACCACTCCTCACTATCTTTGCTAGTGCATCTATGACATTTTCCAAAGAATCACCTTTTTTGCAACTTTTCCTTTCTATCTTCCTCCTTATCATGAACAAAATGAAACTCTAGTACATCAATAAGATTTGTTCTAGCGATGGAAAGTCTTTCACTAAACAAATAGCACTTTGGCTATCACAATAGATAGTAATCTAATCTACTCAAAATCAATATTAAAAAATATTATCTTAAGACGAATAGCCTCTTTACAAGCATGAGTAGTTACATGTACTCTGCTTGAGTAGTGGACAAAACAACTATAGAGTGTTGCTTACTCATCCAACTGATAGCACCACCAAACATTGTGGAAACATAGTCATTGGTAGATCTTCTACTGTCATTGTTTTATCTTCCACATCCTTTATATTAAATATGAAATATAATTATTTTAAAAATTTTAAATTAATTTTCTAAACTAATTTACTTTACTTAAAATAAAACCGTTCTCTTCATATAAAATTTTATTAATACCTCATGCATATATATGCATGTTGTCCATATACAAATATAAAAACAAAACCAACCAAACAAAATTATTAATACTTGTCGGTAGGCTAAGTACTATTGTATCACTTTTTGAGTTTTTTAAGTTAATGAGTGATTAAATGAACTCTGCTAGACCAATGAAAATAAACTCTATTTTACATTTCATTATAAATGTTATATTTATGCGTATATAGATGCAAAATTTTTAGCTTTATAATATCTACAAATTATTTATTTAGCATTTCATTGGGTGATTGCATTTGAGCTCTTATACGCAGATTTATCACAATGGCATTGTAAAATATAATATTTTGTGAACCCTATATTATCATATTCCTTTTTATCGGCAACCAATTCATTTTTTTTTGGCAACTCCTGCTTGCTTTGTTGCACACTTGTTCAGCCATTTTCCTATATTCTACTATTGTTGCCATTTTATCAGTATTTTCTTTATTTAATCCAATGTTTCTTTTTTATGGCTTGTGGTCCTCATCACATCTTGATTAATCAAGTATGCCAAATGATTTTTTTGGCCCATCTTGAATTTTTGCTATTGATTTTGAAATCTGTTTCTTGAACAGTTTCTTCTTTTGTTAAATTTTTGTAATAAATTATTATAATTTATGGTTTGAATTTATTGCTATGTCAGGCCATTTTTAGATGACCCTCTATATTTGAGTTCTCTGGATATCTTACCGCAACTAATTTTTGTCTCTTCTTATGCTCAATTTGACATCCTTAGCTGACTTTGTAACAAGCTTAATTGCCAAGTTCTTTTCAAATACCTCTAATTCTTGTACTAAGCTTTCAGAAATCTTAATTTCTACCTATGATTGGATTCTGAATTTAAGGTTGATGTTTTTTTGGGGGGGTTTTAATCTCTTACGAATTGGGACTTTGGAACTGTTTAGTAAAAGAGGTTTTCCATATGTCAGTTGATGCTTAGATTTTCTTACGGTTCACTCTTTTCTTCCCTAGTTTTCATGATTAAGATTCCCTGTGAATGTTTTTAAAATCTACAGAATCTCTGAAATCCCATGTACTAATGCGATATCATATGGGGCAAGCTTCAAATTCATGTCTTTGGTTTTGTCTTTAATCCTGAGTGAATTAAATTGCATTCTAGTTTCATTTTGAATCGCTGCTCTTAAATTTGAGTAAAGTCAATTAAACAATCACCTTATGTAATGCCAAACTTTTTACCAGCAGATTGGGTGATTGCTTAATAGTTTTTCTTTATCTTTGAAACTATTCCATAAGATAAATGTATAGATTTATAGAGCACGCCTAAGCTCTCAAGTGTCTCCATTTTACTCTAGCATGTATGTCTTTGTTTTAAAAGGAAGCCTCCTCTGCTTTAAATATTAAAGGAACTTCTGGATTTTCAGTTTAATTTACGTTGTTATTTTAGTTTTAGGTGCATTAGGCTGTGAGTCTGTATGCAAATGAGAAAACTTGGTTATGGTATAAACTGTCTACACTATAACTGTTATCTTCAGATTTTATTTCTTTGGAAATCACTCACCGTCAAATCTGGAGACTAGCTTCGTTAAAATTTATAATCTATTATAGAAAGTATTTTCCATGTTTGCATCAAATTTCCTTCACAAGATGGGTTACAGAACAACATTTACAACTATGATTGAATCTTGGTGATGGCTTGTTAGGATTGTTAGTCTACTTATTTAAAAATTAGGTAAGATGCCTGGTTCATAAGAATGTCACTCAGATTAAATTAATGTTCTGGCCTTATCGGTAGCCTCCTTGACTTGAGTAGTGTGATTTCTTCTAGAAAAAGGCTCTCAGCTGGCATTGAAATAAATCTTTGATCACAACCAATAAGATAAGATCATAACTTTGTTTACCATTCAACAGGTCCCTGATTTTCATTGATGACTGTGTGTTTTATAGACATAATATTCAACTAAAATTAAGACATCTCTTGTCAAATATCAATATTTTTTCCGCCTTCTTGAAATCATGACAATTTATATATTTTAAGCATCAACAATTTTATTTGGGGAAGAAAACTTTATTTCTCTAGCATCTTTGTCAAAAAAGAAAAAGAGGCTATATCTTCTTTCTTATTTTTTTATCACTTATTTATTACATTTGTTGTAGATCACATTTCACACTACTGACAAGGAAGAATTATCTTATACGAATCAACACCAATATTATCCATGTTGAAATTTACAATAAGAAGGAAAAAGTTTATTCATGCAAATTGTTTTCCCCCTTTTTTCTTTTAGTCATTAGTTTTATGCACAGTTGCCAAAATCGAGTAAACTGAAAATACAAATGTTCTTTGGTTTTTAGTGTCATGAATTAAACAAGTGTTCTCTGGGATCATCATAGGACCTAAATATAAAGCAAGTACTGAAGAAGTTCATTTTAAATTTTAGCCATTATAAAATTAATAATATACCTGAAACTTTATAAGATATGTTGGGACGCATTTATACATAAAATAAACTTTGGCTGGAGTTATATGCTTCTCTCTTTTTGTGAATTCTTTCACTTGAACACTTTTTACATTTTTTGGAGCTCTCTGTTCTTTTTATTTGTGAATATGGCAATAGTGGTTCTATGTTAGTATTGTCATTTTTTCTTTAAAGTTTGATTTCTTGGTTCATCTTAGATTTTCATCTTGTTTGGATAATGGATTTCCACCAACATCTTTATTTGGTGCTTCATGCTTATGGCTTGGCCTTTAAAAAGTAATACTTTCACAAGTTTATTTGAATTTACTTGATTCTTTTTGAGTTTTTCTGGAATTATAAAATATATGCACCTCATGTTAAATGCTTTTGTGTGTGCTGATGCAGTTCTTGCAATAGACTAACATAGTAGAGCTTCTGTATATTGCATTGCTTTTAGATAAGTTGCTAATAGGGATCAAATGTTTCTATATATTCGGACCTGATTGGTATTTAAATTTTTTATATCAATATGATTTTCTCACCCTTTTAAACATTTTTCTTTTTTGCATTGCTTGAACTTGTAGTTGGAATTTTGTTTGAAAACGTAAACACATCGATTAATTTTTTTGTCCGTAATTCACTTTTCTTTCAAAACATTCATGTTATTTTCTTCTGCGCTCTTTTACCCTTCAAATTTTACATATTTTTACTACCAACAAACATATAATCTGATATTGAAGTCAGGGGTGGCCCACATAACCTATATTAGATATTGTGGCGGTAGCAGTGGGCATGAATGATCTATTTGTTTTCTATCTACTTTCCATGTTAAATCATGTGCATTCACCATGTCCCAAGTAGGTGAGGAAAAATTGACTATTCATTAAAAATTGAGCTAAATACATTTTATTTCTTTATTTTTTAAAAATATCTTTTCATTTTTCAATACTAAATTGTATTTATATACTTTCTAATTCGTACAATTAGACTAAAATAATCCTCTGCTCATTTGGTTTAGTTGTTCAAGTTTGCAACATGTCAATTCCTTTGTATTTGAAAGATCATGATTAATCTAGTATATTTGGGTAAATTGGAATAGTATTACACCACAGTCAAACTCATACAACAGAAGTTATTCAGTTGACTTTACACATTCCAAGTAAGTGCAATTCCATTTACCTTTACTACACTTGTTCAATATGGCTGAGATGACCAATTTTATTGATGTTGAAACTTATACAAAAATTAAAAAGGAAAATACAGTTGATATTGATACTGTTTTGGAAAATGAAAACTTGTTTAGACTAGAACCATTTCATTATATTGTCAGAGATTGCTTGTTTGATAGTATTGAAGTTTTGCTTCATTTCCGTTATACCTCAATTGAACTCCAAAATGGTTTTATTGACTATTTCATTTTGTTAGTATCTCAAAATGACATAGATACCTTGCAAGTATTTCAATTTGAATTACAACCAGCTATATTTCAATAATTACATGGCTTACGAGATGTAATAAACTTTGTAAAATGAGGTTATCTGCTTCGCCTTCTCTACCAAAGAAACAACGAGGACTTTGGGGAGATACATTCTGTATACGGTGGCTGTGTAAATGGCTAAACATATCGATTTCTCTATGGTCAACAACTAAGAAAAATAAATATTTACACTTCAACAAATCAAATACACAAACGTATTCTATTTTATTTCATGATGAAAATCCTCTATGCGGTCACTATGAACCATTAATTTGCAAGAAAACTAGTACAAGTTACACCAATATAGTGCCAAAATACCTTTCAAAATTTTGCAAAACATTACAAGTATGTTGGCCAAATATTGAACAACAAATAATGATTCAAGGTCTACAAAATAAAGAACTGCCAACAACAAATTGTGGTGAAAGTATGTTTAATGCAATATGTAAATTATTGGGTGGAGAATTTAACACTCAATGTTTAAGATTGTACATTGCACAATCATTTTGCAATGTAACAAAACACAATCGTAAGAATACAAGCAACATAGATAATTACTTAACACAAAACTTACTCCCAGAAGTCTCATCCATTAGTAATTGGAAAAATTATATTATGCGATTGGCAATGCCTTATGAAGAAGGCAAAATAGAAGGTGACACCTTTTGTCTACAATGGCTAGCAAGAATTTTCAGTATGAAAATAGTTTTATGGTGCTCAGCTAGTGGACAAGTCAAATACATCTTTGGAATGGAAAATGACATCAACAAATCATTCAACATTATATCATTTGAAATAGAAAACTTGCACATACACTATGAACCACTTCATCCAACACATGTCATGGCACCAATTGTTACAAAGAGAAAATTACACGTAATCTCTTGTGAAACTAATCAATTAGTCTATGAAAACAATATAAAGAAAAATACAAAAAAATCATTGCATGAGTTAAAAAAAACATTAAGAAATAATGAAAAAAAATATGATTGATAATCTCAATTTTCAAGATCACATGAAATATAAACAAGAACACTTACCAACCATTGATATTGCTTTGAAAAATGAAAATTTATTTAGGTTACAATCATTCTCTTACACCATAGGAGATTGCCTATTTGATACTCTTGAAGTATTACTTCATTTCTGTTATACTTCAAACGACTTGAGAAAAGGGGTTATAGATTACTTTTCTTCATGTGTGGAAAAACATGAGATGGATGCATTGCAAGCATTTTCATATGAATTGCATCCAGATATCTTAAATGATTTGCATGGTATACATGATGTTACTACTTATTTAGCTAGAATGAGATTGTCAACATCACCAACAATTCCATATACAAAAAGAGGACTATGGGGTGATACAGTTTGTATCAAATGGCTTTCCAAATGGTTAAACATATTAATTACATTGTGGTCAACTACTACAAAGAAAAAATATCTACATTTCAATTATAAGAAACACAGACATACATATTCTATTCTATTTCATGATGAAAACCCAATTTGTGGTCATTATGAGCCTTAGATTTGTAAAAAAAGTGGTGTACCAAGTCAAGTGTCATCAAAATACTTGACAAATTTTTGTACATCATTACAAACCTATTGGGAAAACATTGCACTTGACATAGCAAAAAAATGTCTTAAAATGAAGAGTATTGCAACAACAAATTGTGGGGAAAGTCTCTTCAACAGTATACAGTACTTGATGAATGAAGAATTTGAAACTCAATGTTTACGCCTATACATTGCACAATATTTCTACAATTCAATGAAATAAAATTTTTCAAACTTAAAGTATTATTTAGATCGTTACTTACAAACACATATTACACAATCAAATATATCCAATGCATATTGGAAGGACTACATTATCAAATTGGCAATGCCATATTGTCATAGCAAAGTTGAGGGACAAGACTTTTTCTTACATTAGTTGTCAAAAATACTAAAAATCACAATCAATTTATGGTCACCAATAACTAAACAAATTGTACACATTTTCAAAACTGAAGAAAATATAGAAACCATATTGAATAGTATATCATTTGAAACAAATACTACACATGTACATTACGAACCGCTAGTACCAATAACAAAAATAGAAGCAACGAAATTGAACCATCAAAAATCAAAATTATATGATGTGAAATCAATTAATAATAGACTTACAAAACAAACACTAGAAACATCTCCATCAATAATTAGTGACATCATTGACAAGACAACAAGTAAACCAATAAGTAAAATAAAACTACATCGCCTAAATCAAATAATACATACCCAAAACCCAAAAATAGAGAAATCTCTCCCTAGAATGGTAAAAAATAAAACTAAGAATCTAACAACAACATATTTAGTAGAAATTAAAGATACACCTCAGCATGAATGCTACATTTGCAAACAATTAGACTTCTATCATAAATTGAAAAAGCTAAATGAAAAAGAACAACAGATGTACCTAAAATTCACAAATACTAATCATATAGATGACATCGTAAATGTATGCAATTATTGTAAAGTAATGTTGCACAATGTTAAGTTACCATCCTTTGCCACTCCATCATTTATAAGATGAAATAAGTGTCTTCCTTTCTTGTCATCTTTATCTAAACTTGAAGAAAGACTAATATCACCACGACTTGCTTTTGCACAGATTAGATAATGGGGACACAAATGATCACAATTTGGACTAAGAGGATCAGTTATTAATGTTCCCACAAATATAACCATAATGCAAAGATTGCTACCGCGACCAGTCAATGAGACAACCATAATTTTTGTTGCACTAAAATGAAAACTAGAATACAGGTTGGAATTGTTTGACCTCAACTAATAATGAAATCATTAAAACTCTTATCCAAAAAGAAATTGTACAAAGAAGAAAATATTATAATAGACAAAACTTGGCAAACCAAATTAGAACAAGACAACACTATTTCCAAAATGGAACACATATATACTGACACTCAGTCAAATATTGAAGATTTAGAATCTAGTAATGAAATAGAAATTGAAACTGATACACTTGTACATGGATTTACAGAATCTCGATCTATTTATGACATGAATGATAAAATTATTGAAATAGCACCTGCTGAAGGAAATCAGCCACTTGGTATTTTCAAGGATAGATATGCAGAGGAAATGAACTTTCCTACTCTATTCTTTGGTGATCCATGAGACGAAGACATAACAAAGAAATACAAATACCAAAAAATTGCATAATGGGAGGTTCTACACTAGTGGTGACTTTGCATCACACACCACTAATATTTTTTTCAAAGCAATAAAGATTATCATTGAAAAAATTATGTCGAGTATATCAATACAAATTTGTAAGGGTCAACTAAAAGGACGCACTCTTCTTGCAAAAGATGTTAAAAATAAGCCAAACTTAGACAAAATTCTAAAATCAAATGGAACATGACATTGACTACCTCATTCGAAAAAGTCTTGTCATTTGTAGCTATTATTATAGACATAAAATAACTTGTCTAAAAAAACTACTTACTACAGATGATACAATTTGAGGTCATGTGAAAGATTTCTTTTTCATTACTAAATTACAAAATAGGGGAAATGAACATGATCATGCATTGATATGGATTGCAGATGCTCCAATATATGGTATATCAAACAAATTAGAAATTCAACAATTTGTAGACAAGTATATCACATGCAACACAAAAATACTACATCCACAACTTGCAGAACTACATCGACACTATCATATGAGAAGTTGCAAAAAAAAACAAAATAACACATTGTAGATATAATTACCCTCTCCCACCAATGCGAACCACAATAATACTTGAACCAATAGAAACAACCGACTAGAAAATCATAAGTAATGCAAATAATTTTTTTAAAACTATACAAGAACAAGAATATGACGAAACAATTACATTTGAAAATTTCTTAGCCCTAATAAACATATCTAAAAATGACTACATAAAAGCAATACAATCAACACAGACAAAACCAACAATATTCCTAAAAAGAAATCTAAAATATATTTGGAATAATAGTTTTGCAAAGAAAATGCCCCCATTATGGGAAGCCAACACTGATGCATAATTTGTGCTCAATGCATATGTAGCTGCAATGTACTACTCATCATACATGACAAAAGTAGACAAATCTATGACAAGAACATTTAGAAAAATAAGGAAAGACCACGAAACAATAAAAATTGATATGATACAAATGATTCATCGTCTAGGAAATACTTTTCTTAACCTTCAGCAAATGTCTACCCAACTTGCAGTGCATATAATCTTATCACTACCCCTAAATTCAAGCTCTTGACCATGTGTATTTATAAATACATCTCCGCAACAAGACTGTACTTTCATTCTAAAATCAAAATCGCTACTAAGCATTGAGCCCAATGAGTCAAGTGAAATAATGTGTAAATCACTTATAGAACACTACATAACTTGACCAATTGAATTGAAACACATTTGCCTAGCCCAATTTGCAACACAATATAGAATTATTAAAAGAAAAATAGTAAAGCAAAAAAAATTTACTATAATTAGATTTGTTATGTATAACAAGCACCTCGATTACGAAAATTATTATAGAGAGAAATTATTATTGTATGTACTTTTTCAAAATTATGAAAATACAATAACAAATGAGTTCACAACATTTGAAGAAGCATATAATCACTATGAAAATGAAATTAAAGAAAATGAAAAGAATTATACATACAACTTCAATTCAATATGGGGAGATATAGACAATGCAATTGAACAAGTTCAAGCAGATGAGCTTGAAAATGAAAATCATTCCAACAAACAAACAAAAAATAATACTAATATAGAACCATATGACCTCACTTCAGACTTATCATACTTACAAAAAAACCTCATATGAATAGATTTGGTAGCGGCTTTCAAATTGTAAAAAATCTAAACCTTGTTGACAACAATATATATTATAAGCTAAGACAAAACCTAAATCAAGAACAACAAGCTATTATAAAAGACATTGCAATTAAAAAACAAAATGACAAACACAAACCATTGTACCTTTTTCTCATAGGTGGTGCAGGAACTGGAAAAACTTTCACCGCAAAAGAAATTTTCCAAATGCTATTGCGAGTATACAACTCCAACCCATTTTTGGATCCACTAAAACAAAAAGGTCTTATCATGGCTTACACAGGGAAAGTAGCATTCAATGCAGGAGGAACAACAATCCACTTTGCACTGCTAATGCCCTTTAACAAATCCACATTTATTCCGCTTTGCAATGAAACAATAGACTCTTTGCAAAAACATTATGAAGAATTACAAGTATTGCTTATAGATGAAGCATCCTTAATAGACAGTCATTTTTTATATTCAATTGACAAAAGAATGAGAGAAATAAAACATAGCCCAAAAAAACTTTTTGGTGGCGTTGACGTCACATTTAGTGGAGACTATTACCAAGCACAACCAATACAAGATAGTTACATGTTTGAATCTCCTATAGTGAACAATGATAAACTACCATACACTTTTTGGATAGATATGATAACATGCTATGAATTAAAAACAACAATGCGCCAAAAATATGAAAATTTCATCTCAATTCTAAACAAAATAGGAACTAATTCACAAAGTGATACTGATATAGAATACATCAATAATACTTGCTATCGCAACCCACCTAATGATCCAAGATTTCCATATCTTTTCTACACAAATAAATTTTTACAACAACACAGTAACAAAATGTTATCAATTGTAAATAGTGAACCAATCATTATAAATGCAATTGATGAGGAAGAAGATAACTATGGCAACATAACAATGCATACAAAAAAAATTCTACCACAACAAATAACACTTCAAATCAACATGCTTGTCGAATTATATGCAAGAAACTATGACATAAATGATAGACTCATAAATGGAGCTGATGGAATTTTTAAAGCATATACAACTATAAACAAAACTGAAATAATCTAGGTTGAATTCAATGACAAAAATATTGGTCTAAGTCAAGCATCAAAATTAGGACATTTGTTCATTGACAACATTTCAAAACAATGGGTACCAATACTACGAATTGCAAAGCCCCTATCCATTAAAAACAATATGACAAGGATAACAATTTGAAAATAATTCCCCATACAACTAGCATGTGCACAAACAATTCACAGATCACAAGGACTTACATTAGACAAACTTGCATTTGATCATTTTTGAGTCAATGGTCATGGACTAGTATACACTGCATTGTCACGCGTTCGAGATATACAATCCCTATATTTACTTACTCCACTAATACAAAAAAAATTCAAAATACACACTAAAATTATTAACGAAATGCATCGGCTACACATAGAAGCAAAATGGGAATTCACAATCCCAAAACGTATAAATGACACAAATTTAACAACTATTATCTCATTAAATACAAGAACATTAAACTCACATATTGATGATATTACCAACGACTATGATCTATTAGATACCGATATAATATGCCTACAAGAGACGTAATCCGCAACTCGTTGCTTTCCAGAAACTCAAGCAATTTCAGTCAATTACAATGTACCATCATTATGGAATTTTGACTTCAACTAAAAAATATATACAAATTACACATTCACAACAATACTATTTAAATACAATCAAAATCCTACAAACATAACTACTAATATATAACATTCCTATTTCATTATTCAACTTGTACTCGCCACCAAAGACAAGAGTCTCATCAATTATAAGCATTCTGCAGAACCCCGTGAAAAATACTAAACCAAATTCAAATAATATAATTGTAGGTGACTTCAATATCAACATGCATGAAAATAATAAGAAAACAAATAAACTACAAGCATTTTTTGAGACAATAAATATTACATTTTTGCTAGACAAAAATAGTTTCTTACAAGAATCGCTAACTGACCATGGCTAGTCAAACATTAATAAAACATATTAAAAAATCTACAAAATATATGCATACTGGAGTGATCATAATTGCATATGTCTAACTCTCGACTTATATAAAAAATTACACAATGTAAGTACCTTTACTTTGACTTTATAATTGATGCATCTATAATTATTAATTTTTCTCTTTTTCCAACTCTTTACAAATTACTACTTACTCTTGCTATACTACAGGAATGAAGGCTAACAAAAGGATTGAAGACACTAAAAAAAAATCGAGGGACAACAAGTAAAGATGTAAGTATTTTGTAGTTCATACAATTTTCATACATAAACATTTGTTAATAGACATATCATCACTATCAAAAGAAATGCTACTATTAATATGCATTCTTCATTGTTGTAGACAAAAAACTATCATGCACCTAATGTTGCAAGTGAGATCATATATTGTATAAGATCAAACTAAATTATTTTCCTTCCTTTCTTATTTTTAAATAGTCCTTTTATTTCATTGTACAGTTATACTAAATGTATAGAACTTGTAACTAAAACATTGCATTTTACTTACAGGCCTAAAAAAGAAAGCATAAATATAGTTTCAATTGATGAACTCAACTCACACAAAAGTGCAGAAATCTTTGAAGGTGATGTAATTGTTACCTACGAGACTCATTTTGACAAGGCCAAAAATGCAATAGAAGTATTCTGGATAGACCTCACTGACAACAAATGATAAATGACAGTCACTCTTAATCTTACAAAACATTTCATTAAAATGTTTGAAAAGAAAATTTACCCTGGTGCATGCATGTCAAAAACTTTGAAATCTCCCCTAAAACTAGTTATGACCATGTAGACTATGATTGCATTTTTCTCTTGACTAAAACAAGTACAATTGAAAATATATCTCAAGTCTGTCAACAAAATTTGTTCATTCCAAGCACCACAATTTAGCTTCTTCTTGAAAGCACAGACCAGTACATAGCAGGAACATTGGGTGCAATTGTTGTAGCTGCAAAGAGAAAACCATACATGAATATAGTGGATATAAAAGATGGAGACACAGAATTCAACCATGCACAGGTAAAATCCTCTAACCATCCACCTCTAATACAATACAAATTTTCTTTGGCTAATCGCTAACAATGCATAATGAATATATTGTTTTTCTAGGTAGTTTTTCATCCAAATATGCTACAGCAATATCTACACATTGAACACCTTGTCCAAAGCAAAGACTACCCACTTATCCTTTTCAAAAATATAGTCAGGAGAAGTAATACAAAGGAACAAATGTTTTACACTGGCCAGTCTACATTTATTGGAGGGCTCACACACAAAGAAATAAAAGAAACTCTTTTCAAATTGTTGAATACAACATATGAGGTGTGCTTCTTAAAATTCACTCAAACATATTCCTAACTATGCATTTCATTAAAAGAGATTTGTAATTCACTAATCAAGCATGAATACCTTATAAATTAACTACCTTTTAAACTTCTCACACAGGTGCACGGACTACTCCAAGTTGCAAATGCCTTCTTTGTACCATTTCAACCAACATGCTCTAAATGCAACTACAACAACATAGACTTTGCCACAGTAAAAAACAATATGGCTCATTGCATCAAGTGCAATGAAGAAACAGAGTACACCTACACACATTGCCTACATTGTATTCTCACCACTAAAAGCAAAAATCAAGTATAATGTACTCTACATAAGGAAATGTTTGTTACTATGTTTCCTCAACTGCAACAAACTACCTATGAACAATATATAGAACACAAAACAAAGATAATATTTGCAGTGTGTAGGTTACAAAAAGAGGCAAAGTACACACTCAATCAAGACAATGTCATCATTAAGTTGGAAGATAATAGTATGCCTCGTATTGAATCTTCAAACTAGGTATGGAAGCTATTCTTTACTTATTTATCAACAATTTCTAATTCACACTTTTGTTAAATAATACTAATAATATTTCATTAACTTTGCAGATGATTCAAATCTAATTCAAAGAGGATGCAGTACAACATTGTACATATCACAAAGTTACAACTTTTTGGTTTCTTTCTTGCTTCACTACTTAGTCATAGTTTAAGACAACTACATAAAGCATTGTACATATAACAAAGTTACTACTTTTATACTATCCTCTATTTTACAAACATTGCAAATTTATGAGACAATTCTAAATGTTTTTTGTTTACAAAAAAATGCATCTTGTATGCCAACATAAAAAATGACAGTTAGAGTTAGAGCACTATCAATTACACTTACTGTGATAGTCCTCATATACAACTTTGAATTTTGCAAGTGGATGATGAAATCTTTGTTTCAACAAAGTCATGTATTCCTTTTCTGAGATTGAATATTTGGTTTCACCACTTAATCAAGAACTTAAATTTATTTATTTTTACAAAAATGCAGGCTTTTTAATATAATTTCAGCTTTAGATTTATTATTTCCTCATAGCATAAATATCTTTCCAATGAATATGCTTATTTTGTAATTCTTACCTCTTCTACAAGACTAAACTTATGCATTTGATATGATTGTCACACTTATTTCCTAATGATTTTTTCATTCTTTTGCAAAATATCTTCATGACTATGACTCTTATACAACCTTTGACATTACCATCAGAGGTTTATCCTCACCTCCACAGATGTCTCGACCAAAAAAGGTAAAAAAATGCTAAATAAATCCTTATCCCTTTGCCATTTCCTGGATGTCATTCCAGTTACTCAAAAATGCACCGTAAATTTTTTTATTAATTAGCAGAGTAATTATAATCTTCATTTAAACAAAAAAAATTCATTTTTATCAAATAACAATTAATCTAATTATATATACTGTTTATAATAAATATAATAAAAGAGATTTAAGTTAATCTACAACCAAACTTAAAATTAAATCTGGCAAGTACTAGCCACTATGTAGCACTTGTTAATAATGTCTCATGCATATACGCATGTTCTCCATATGCATATATATAAACCAAGGGGAAAAAAAAAAAGAAAGATTATAATTTATAGACCCAGTGCCTATCAACTATATTTATATTTGAGAAAACTTTAAATTTCAAAAAATAGACATTGTTGAAATCTGAAAGAGGCACTACTATATCAATAGATCTACTTTACATTCCAATGTGAACAATCTTCAAAGCTTCCAATGTCATTTTCAATTTAAAAAAATAAAAGAGAGGGAAATACTAGTAATGTCAAACTCCGCGTGTATGGCGGAAAGACTAGTCATGTTTTTCACCTTTCTTATTATTAATTTTTTTATTCAGCGCGTGCAATTTTTTTATTCGTACACACATAAAACCATCCATTTATCTATACTTTTCACTTAGAATAACCGAGAGAAGAAAAAGAGACTTTGGTGTCACATCTCCTGTCGAAGATGGCCTGACCGCACGTGGATGTTACATGGAAAATAAAAATAAAGAATAGAGAAATAAATTGTTCACAAATGTGAATGCATAAATTTAGGGGTAACCAAAATGTTTGGAACATTATAATGTCTTTTATTAGGGATGTCATTAAGATGCTATATAACAAATAACTCAGAGGGATAAAAGATTTTTTGTTGTTACAATTTTAGTGGAAGATGTAGGTCTCGTTGTACATGGATGGAAAAATATAAAAAATAGAAAATTCTTTGTTCTATTTTTGGATTCAGTTGTGTCTTTTATATATTAAAATTTGGGATCACTCATTATTAGGATGATAGTAGACAGTCTAGAAGTAGTGTGATCTAAAACATTGATACAAAAAAAAGATACCTACAATCAAATCTAGAAATAGCACACCAAAGTTATGATAGATTGTAGAAAACTGATATCTCTTAGAAATAGAAAAATAAATTGGTCAAAAAGATAAATTAAGAAGGAATCCATGGTTAAATATGCTTCAAGTCAGGCACCATACCCATCACAAATGGGAATGAGAGAACTAAATATTAAATGAGTCATTGAGACATCATATTTTTGAAAGAGGTCTCTTCTTAGTGGAAAGGATGACAAGTAGATCATCTTTCAATTGTTGAAATTTTTAATACTAGCATATTTATATTTTAAAAAAATTAATCAATTCCTCTTGAGAACAAATAACTCACACCTATTAAGAAAATCAACACATAGCCAATAAATGACCTTTCAATTTTAGCATAAGGGCTCCTAAAAATCAACTTTTCAATTTTCCAAATTGAGTGCCTAAAAATGTGGCTTTTCTAAGATTTTATGTAGCATTTCAATAATATGAATGCTCCATTTTTAAAATCTAGAGGGATATTTTTATGATTTGCTCATTATAAATAATTTTAATTGGTCTTTAGAAGTTTTTAAGAGTACATTCTGGATAGATTACAAGTAATGGGAGACTTTGAGATTGTTATTAATTAGATATAAAAATTGTATTAGAATGAATAATCTCATTTTACAATATACATTTAATCTTGTTAATTAAATAATTGAAATTTATAAATTTCATTCATACAAATATGATTATCAAGATGTAAATTTCATTCATACAAATATGATTATCAAGATATAAATATATTTATACAATGTCTAAATAT
The DNA here is from genome assembly GCA_027943335.1 of Chamaecyparis obtusa. Taxonomy (NCBI): domain Eukaryota; kingdom Viridiplantae; phylum Streptophyta; class Pinopsida; order Cupressales; family Cupressaceae; genus Chamaecyparis; species Chamaecyparis obtusa. The sequence continues at coordinate 69,553 of BSBK01007245.1, read as the reverse complement.
TTCTCAATATCTACTTGATTATTGATCTTTGACACTATATTTTGTATTCTCCCACATCCTTTAAGTAGGATTTGAAATAAGAATTTAAAAAAAGTGTAAATTATTTTCTAAATTAGTTTTGAACATCAACTAATTTATTTCGTTTGAATAAATAAACATTCACACTTCATATAAGGAGTTATCAAAATATAGTTTATCAGAGGACACCAAACGCTCCCCATGTTCAGGATGTAGGAAATCTTCTAGAATTAGAAATAAAGGGAAAAAGGACTCCACTCCGGAGGTCTTGATAGAATTACCCTTAGCTCCAACTAAAAACAAAATGAAGGGAGGCTTAATATCACTCAAGCCTTTGAAGAATACAACCAACCATGAGTCTCTCTCTTTAAGGCGGTCGGAAAGGGCTGCATGCATAGAGGAACCACTTCCCTCTAGACTCCAAGTAGTTTATGATCTTTTTGGCAATACTCCAGATAATCAAAACACAAACAAAGCTTTCTCTCATTCAATTATTGAAAAAATGTTGGAAGATGATTATGTTGAAGATGAAGAAAGATTTATGGATGTAAACCATTCAATTCTAGAATCAGAGATAACAGACAACTCTCAAGATAAGGAAGAGGCTGAGAACAGAGAATCAGGCACTAAAGAAATGCTGGAAGGTTCAAATGCCCTGTTAGGGATGATGTAGGTTGACCATAAAATAGTCCTAGACTATGGATCAAGGAAAAAGAAAGGGAAAGGAAGAAAATCAGCGGCCACTTTAAGAGAAGAAAAGGGAGAGGATCAAGACCAAGCTAAGATTACAACATATTTGAATGTAGGGAAGGGGAAGTTCCTTCCCAAGTCTCAATGGGGCTCTTATCTTGGAATGTTAGGGGTCTAAATGCCCCTAACAAGCAGCGTCTAGTCAAACGCTGCATTTGGACATCCAAAGCAGATGTCATTTTCTTACAAGAAACCAAAATGAGAAAAGAACAAGTAGAGGCTTTCATTAAATCCTTAGGGGACTGGAAAGCCTCAGTGGTTGAAGCAACAGGGTCCTCAGGGGGTCTAACAATTATTTGGAATCCCAGAACTTCACATTATTCTCATGTCAAGGATACTCCAAATTGGATGGGGGGAAAAATTCTCAGTACTCAATCAAATTTGAAAATATATCTGATCAATGTTTATGGCCCTATGTCAAGAAGAAGGAAATTGGTGATATGGGATGAAATTAGTAATTGGTTTTCACTCTTTCCTGATACTAACTTCATTGTGGGAGGTGATTTTAATGCTATCATTCATCCATCAGAGAAAAAAGGGGGTTCTCAAAGACTTTCACAATCACATTCAGACTTCTATGAGTGGCTTCTAAAAGATGATATGATGGAGATTGAACTGGACAATGGTGCCTTTACTTGGTCTAATAGAAGAATGGGTTTTGACAATATCTCAGAAAAATTGGATAGGTTTCTTTACAAAGGAGACATCACATCCTTTCCCTTTGGGTTGAAAGCATCCATTTATCCTTCCTCAGGATTGGATCATTTTCCTATCTGTCTTGACATGGTAGCAGAGGACAAGCCTTTCAAATGTTCCTTCAAATTTGAAAATATGTGGCTGAAAGAGGAAAAATTTTCAGAATTGATTGAAAAATGGTGGTCTGAAGTTAAGGTGACTCAAAAATGTTTTTCTTTGTTACAAAACTCAAATTCATCAAGCAGAATTTGCTCATTTGGAATAGGACTCACTTTAAGAATATCTTTTCCTCAAAGGTGGAAATTGAATCAAAACTAGCAGAGTTAAATAATGAAATTATGCAGCAAGGAATGAACCAAGAATTATATTTTAAGGAGGAGTTGCTTAAGGACTTGGAGGATGTGCTCAGCAAGGAGGAAATATTTTGGAAACAAAAGTCAAGGGAATCTTGGTTAGAAGCTAGGGATAAAAATACCAAATTTTTCCATTCTAGCACTAAATGTCATAGGAACACTAATAGAATTCTTCAAATTGCTAATCAGGATGGATCCACTCTAACTAATCAGAAAGAGATTCAACAGGAAACTGTATCTTTTTTCTCTAAGTTGCTGAACAATTCAGATAGTTCTCCTCTTACATGTCAACAAGATCTTCTTTGTAATATGCCCAAGATTCTCTCAAATTTGGATAATCATAACTTAATGAGGCCCTTCTCAATAGAGGAGATTTATCAAACATTATCTACAATGGCTCCAGATAAAGCTCTTGGTCCGGATGGGTTTCCCCCTAGTTTTTTTCTTCATTGTTGGCTGGTGATTGGTAATGAACTCACAGAGGCATTGGAAAAAGCGAGATCATCAGGTAGATTTTTAACCGAAATCAACAATACTTTTATTGCCCTAATTCCTAAAAAATGAAAACTCTATGGATGAATTCAGACCTATTGCTTTGTGTAATACTATATATAAGATCCTATCTAATGCACTGGCAAATAGATTAAAGGTAATTCTAGATAAGATTATTGGAGAGGAACAAACAAGTTTTGTTCCAGGCAGATCCATTTTTGAAGGCATAATTATTGCACAAGAGGCAATTTATTCCATACAACACTAAAAAAAACCCAACATGATTATTAAACTAGATATCAAGAAGGCATATGATAAAGTGAACTAGAGGTTTTTGTCCAAGTGCATGCAAAGTTTTGGCTTCTCCAAATCTTGGATTAATCTGATATTTTATTGCATATCAAATCCAAAATACTCCATTCTGATCAATGGATCTCCTCAAGGTTTCTTTGGTGGTTCCAATGGTATAAGGAAAGGAGATCCCCTCTCTCCCTTCTTGTACATTATTATGGCAGAAGCTTTAGGACTCAGCATCATTAGTCTCCAAAATCAGGGGAGCATCAGAGGAATTTCAGTCACATCTTCAATTCCTCCTATCACACACCGGCAATTTGCAGATGAAAATCTTCTTTTTGGTTATGGATCAGTTAGGGAAGCATCTCTCTTGAGAAATACTTTAAATAAATATGCTCTAGCCTCAAGACAAATAGTGAATAAAGATAAATCAGTTATTTTTTCCTTTCATACAAAAAAGAGAGTTCAAATGAAGATAGAAACCCTCTTAGCATTCAAAGTAGCTTCCCTTCCTTGTAATTATTTGGGAATCCCCATTGACAAAAGTCTCTGAACCACAGGAGTTTGGAAATCAATAAATGAAAGATTGGACCGAAAATTGGCAAGTTGGAAAGCCAAATGGTTATCATGGGAAGGAAGGATAGTGATAATTAAAGCCACACTCTCAGCTATTCCCATATACCTTCTCTCCTGTCTATCTCTGTCGTCAACTACATACATGGACATAGTGAAAAATTTGAGGAATTTCTTTTGGCATGGAAATGATCAGAACAAAAAATTCAAACTGATCTCATGGGAGAATATCTGTAAACCAATTTTAGCAGGGGGTACAGGGATCAAGAATCAATTATGGCAGAATATAGCATTGGGGGCAAAATTATATTGGAAGTTGATTAAGAACAAGGATTGCAAATGGGTTAGGATCTTGAAGGGTAAATACTTGGGTCCAGAGGGGAGTCATGAAGCTTTTAAGATAAAAATCCCTCCAAGAGGCTCTAGAATTTGGAATTTCATTTTGAAATCCAGACATGTGGTTGATTCCAATCTCTCTTGGAATGTTAGAAGTGGAAATCTAGCTAGATTTTGGGAAGACTCATGGGGAGGTTTTCAAAGTTTCCATTTAGTTCTAGGTCTTCAACGGGTCATGCACTTGAGTTAGTTGGCATGGGGATCAATGCTTAAAGATTATATCATTCCTTCTCAATCTTCACAGGAGGATGGGTCTTGGAAATGGAGGGACTTTACAAGTATTGGGGCCAATATCCAAGAATTAAATCTGCTAAAATCCATTATCCAAAACAGAGTTTTCCTTTTAAAAAGTGGCAATGACGAGATAATTTGGACAGGATCAAAGGATGGTAGTTATAAGGTGAAGGAAGGTTATAAATATCTTCTTCAATTCCAGTTCACCTTTGCTGGAACAAAATGTGCCTAACCAAAGCTGGAGTATTTCTGTGGGTAGCATCCCAGGGTCGCATCCTGACTATAAATTTTTTTATAAAAATGGGATTCTTTGGGCCATCAAGATGCTCCTTATGCTATAATCATGAAGAGACTCTCAATCATTTGTTACTCTCCTGTCCTTTTGCCTCAGAATGTTGGGATTGGTTATATTCAAAATTGAATTGGCAATCAGCTTCTCTTCAAGACCTTCAATCGCATCTTATTGCTTGGCCCTCTCTCTTCAAAGATAGTTTATGTGGTAACCTATGGACCATCTCTCCTTCAATTCTCTTATGGGAAATCTGGAAGGAAAGGAACAGGAGATTGTTCCAAGACAAATCAATGGATTTGAGGAAATTACTGAATAGAATTGAGGCAGCTATAGTGGAGATAATGAATTCCAGGAATCAAACATATTCAACCATCCATAAATTCTATACTAGTTGGGATGATAAGATGTTTAAAAATTGACATGGATTGAAAACTCCTAGTTCCATAGGATGAGGCTGCAAAATTAACTCTCTTCACTGGCTGGAGTATGTTTGGAAATCTCCTTCTCCGGGTTGGGTAAAATTAAATTTTGATGGGGCATCAAAAGGTAATCCGGGTCCATCTGGTGTTGGGTGCATAATCCATTCCTCAGAGGGTCAAATCATTGCTCAACTAGCTTTGCCATTAGAACCGGATACTAATAATGTGGCAGAGATCAAAGCTCTTTATCACGGTTTGGTATTAACCAGAGAATTAAATCTTAACAAAGTTGAGATAGAAGGAGATTCAATGATAGTCATAAATGCAATTAGGACAGGGTTCATAACTAACTGGAAACTTCAATCCTTCTTAGAAAACATACTAAGTTTAATTTCAAAATTTGAATCCTCAACAGCCAACCACATTTACTGTGAAGACAATGGTAAAACTGATGAGTTGGCAAATTAGGCAGCAAATGACATCCATATCAAATCAATTTCTAACGGTTGGCAGCCTCGACAAATCCATCAAATTTAACTTGCAGAGTACAATCTTACAAAATCAGTCACATTGATTGTGTAATCTTTTCAAGTTGGACAAGTTGCTTGATCAACAATCTCACCTCACCTTCAAAAACGTCTCGTCATCTTGAATGAAGCAAGTATGTCAAGAAGGGTTGGCTTGTTTACAGCCAATGTCATCACAGAGGAGGTTAGTTTAGTGTTTCTGATGGATACCCCCATTAAGCTGATTTCAAGAGTTGACCAGAATGGATGAAGACAACTCTCAGAACTCAGAGAAAGATACAACATCACCTTCCATATAGGTTTGGGGTGATGAATCCCAGGTTCCGGTTGAATTCTGCATTTTGCATTTTGAATCCCATGCAGTATTGGTTAAAATGGACTTTTAGATTTTGCTAATTTTGAAGAAGAAGAGCTTTGTTGCTCTAGACATATTTATTCTCCATACATGAACATTGGACTGGTTTTAGAAGTAGAAAGAATATGTATATTTACATGATTAATTTTTCTGCATATTTCAATAGAAAACTTCGGCTTCGACCTTTATCAACAAAAAAAAAACATTTATTTAATACCTCATGCATCTACACACGCTCTCCACATAGATATATTAATTTCAGGCAAAGGATGTTCTTTAAAATTTGTAGATCCAATGCCTCTCAACCACGTTTGTAATGGGCATGGTTGAAATAACAGCACAAAACAGTTGAAAATTAAACGAAGTACTGAACATTTCATATGAACAAATCTTCAACCGCCTAACGGCATTTTCGATAAAATGTCACAATGATCTTGCCTTTCTTCACACAAACAAAAAGACGAATAAGTTAACTTCAAACTCCGCGTGTATGGCAGAAAAGCAAGGTCACGTTTTTCACGTTTCTTATTCATAATTTTTTCAGCACGTGCGTAAAACATTCATTACTTTCCTCATCGACAAGGAGAAACCCGATTTCATCGACAATGAGAAACCCGATTGCATAGCTCATAATATCATAGTGTTTCAAGAGACAGTCTTCTACATCACATGTTAATTACAAAATATAAACATAAAACAAAGTTTACAAGTACAATAAAATTAATAGTGGAATGAGGACTGATAGTTTGAATTATCCTATCTCTCATTAGATAGATCTTTGCCTTCTTATATGGCTAACAATCCTATAATATAAAAAGCACTGCAGCTACTAAATCTTGAAACAACCCATTGTGAGAAAATGGTAGCCATTGTGCTGATTACGGAGACACATATCCCTTCTCACAAATCAATAGTAGTGTGCTGATTACAGAGATATTCAAAGAAATAAGAGGATTCGTAGAACTAGTCTTCCAATTTAACAAAGATCAACAGAGCCCAAGATTGGTAAATGTTGTTTTTGGGCTTAGGCATTTAATTATAACCACAAATGAAAGGTTACCATCCGCAAATGGGGAAAAGGGAGAAGAAATGAAAGAGCACCTAGGGCTGTGGGCTCATTGGGTGGCTTCCGCACTCTTCTGCTATCAACAGTCAAACAATTAACATATTTTGTTTTTCCACAAGGAATTTGATAGCCAGATGTTTCTATTCTCCACTATGATTACTTTGATTAGGAAATTTTGTGTGGATTATTCTTAAAATTAAAAATGAAAATGTCTACTTTAAGTAGAATAATAATTTTTTAAAAACTTTTTTAATGATCTTATATAATATCAAATAATAAGAAAAAGTAAAATGTCTCATAATTTGTGTATTTTATGTGTACAAAGTTTTTAACCAAAGTATTTTGAATACTATCTTTTTTCTAGTTTAAATGTTACATGATTGTGAATCTCTTTAAATGAGTATGAAAATTTTCTGTTGAGAACTAAATCATCAATATATTTACCAATAGTAGTTTTCCTGGTCCATTTTATTATAGATTTACTTATAACAAGGCTGCAAGTGTAGTGAAGTTCCTGCCAAAAATTAGTTATTTTGTTATAATAGTATAGTATATCAAATAAATGTACTAATATGTAAATTTTAATTTAGTGTCTAATTAGTTCTAAGATTATGGTTTAATTTAGTTTAGTGTTATACTTATGGAACAATGGACAAACAAAATAATTGTCTCTATAATGATATTCTTCCACATCTTTTATATAAATATTTCAAAATATAAGTATATTAGTTTTATTTTATTACCTATATTTTTAATTGTTCTTTAAGATTGTGAGAGATCATAATGTAGATAGGTTGTAAGTGATGGAAAACTGAATTATCCTTATCAAACTTTATTTCTTAATTATATTCTTAAAAATAACTCTTAATCATCAATTTATACAATACAAGTTTTAAATTTTAAATAAAGCTAATTAAAAACATAGAGGATAGAATCTTTGTACTCCAAGAAGCATTTATTGATCTAAAATTATATTTCTATTTGTATATCAAAATTCACTGACAATTTTGCACAAGAAAACTAAAAGTAACATCAAAATTGATAATTATAAAAAAATAGCTTTCTATATGAAAAGAGATTTTCATTATAATATAGTCTTAAATTACAATATAGAATAAAATTTTATAAAAGGAGTGACCTTATATTTTTATTTAATTCAACATCACAGTCCTATTTATTTTCTTTATCATTATTGTGATTTAATATTCATTACAATGTGGGAATAGAATAAATTTTAGAGTTAATAATAGACAAACAAAATAAATATCTTCATAATGATATCCTTCCACATCTTTTACAGAAATTTTTAACATATAAGTATGGTAGTTTTATTTAATTACCTATATTTATAATTGTTCTTTAAGATTGTAAGGAATCACAATGTGGATAGATTGTGAGTGATGGGAGGCTATATTATTAGTACTATTGCTCTGGACCAATTAAAATTTACCACGTTTGTTATTTATTGTATAGTTTATATTTAATATAATGAAAATGCATTGCTCCTTCCATATTGCATAGTTTTCGGCTTGGAAACAATTTTTGTTTCTATCTTTTAATTAGGATGTCCATTAATCTTAAAAATATTGTAAATATATGATATAATATAATATATATTTATTCTCATATATATATATATATATATATATATATATATATATTTTAAATATTTTAAAATTTATTATATGTAAATTATCAATCAATAAATATTTAGGAATAGAATAATATTATAATATTGCTAAAAAATAGTTGTTTGGACTAAATAATTAATATTAAAATTAATTATAAGTAGAACTATTTTAAAATTTAAATTAATTACAATTGATATTTTATAATTATTTATAAAATTAAAAAATATTATTAGAACTATAATTATAGTAATTTAATAATTATTTATAATTAAATAATTACTTTACATAAAAATTAAAATTAAAATTAAACTTAGTTATAAATTATTATAATTAAAAATTTACTTTACATATAAATCAAAATTAAAATTAAATTTATTTAAAAAACAAAAGGCAAATACTTGGCCACTACCTCACACTTGTTATGATCAACTTGATATAAATATTAGATAGAATGGATCTTCTCATTTTGTCATTCATATTTAAATGTGTTAATTAGTTGAAGTGTTCAAATTTATCTAATATGAACATATTGATCAATAATTAAATATGATTATTTCTATATTATCTATTATTGATGTCATATGAATGACTTGTGATGGTTAAATGTTTTGCTTCCTAATATATTCTTCATATATGATTTTTAATCTTTATTTTATTTTCTCTTGCACAAATTCTTTATATTAGATTTAAAATATGCTTATTTCAAAAAAATTAAATTATTTTTATAAACTAATTACTTTGCTTAAAATAATAATATTCAGCTCATGCAAATTTTATTTAATACCTCTTACATATACATGCTTTCTACATACATATATAATATCAAATCCAACAAAAAAAAAGAAGAAGTTATCAATAATACCTCAACCATATTTACACTGGAGAAAACTACAAATTCCAAACAATAGACATGGCTGAAATCATAGCGCAACACAGTTGCGTATCTGAAAGAGGCACTGCCATAAAAACTAGCTTAGCTTCGAACGTCATTTCTGATTTAAAAAATAAAAAACTATAAAGAATAATACATTAATGTCAAACTCTGTGTCTATGGCTCCGATTAAAATAAAAATTAGCTTAGCTTCCAACGTCATTTCAAATAAACAAAACACAAAGGTAAATACGTTAATGTCAAACTCCGTGTCATGGTTTTTACCTTTGATCTTATTATTAATTTTTATTCAGCACGTGCGGTTCTTTTACTCCTACACGCACAGAACCATTCATATATCTATTCTTTCCCCATCGATGAAGGCATACTCGTATTGAACAAATACATACTCGTAAACCAGATGAGCAGAAGCAAAAAAGTTCAAAACAGAGGTGGCGTTATGAGAGAAATAGATGTGGAATTTCAGGAAATAACAGGATTTGTACATCTCGGTTTTCAGTTTAATAGGGAGCAATTGAGCCCTAAGTTATTAAATGTTATTCCTGGGCTGAAGCATCTTATTATTACTACTGAGGAGAGTTTGCCATCGCCAAACGGGGAGAAAGGAGAAGCTATGAAAGAGCGCCTCAATTTGTTTGCTCGATCTGTGGTTTCCACTCTTCACAGATATTAACACTAGCTAATCATTATCATGCTTCTGTTTCGCCCCAAAATGGTTTGATAGAGAATTATTAACCAAAGCACTAACTGCTGTAATTTTTGGGCTTTCTCTCGTTGCCTTGTAATATGAAGATTGAGATTAAAATGATCATGTTTGATATATCTATCTATTCATTCATTTTTGGAGAAATACTTTCAATCTTTATGATGTCTATGCAAATTATGTCAGCATATTTCGGGAGAATTGATATTTATATATCAGTTTATAGGTTATCAAAGTTGTACAAATTCAAAATTGTACAAATGCTTTAGAGTTAAAAGACAACAAGTTTGCATTGGTCGGGACTGCAGAAATGAGTATAAACCAAAACTAAGTACATATTAGATTATTTTCCAGATTGTCTCAGATATAATCATACTTAATAACCCAGAAATAGACCAACTCTTTATTTAATGTTATTTCTCTTCTTCTAATAACTAATTTAAGATTGGAAGGTTCCGCTAAATCTGAAAAATAGTAACATTTCTATCTATCAGAGTATTAATTAAATAGAAGGCATAGACACGCTTTTCACATTTCTTTCCCTTATTGTGTTGTGCTGATTAGGAGACATTTATGCCCAAACCATCCAATAATCCACCCCATTATCAATAATAATACTTCTAATTGTTTCTTCAACTATTATTCTTTTGTTTGTAATTAATTATGTTGAGGTAAAAAATTGTTATAATATTTCTATTTATACTTCTTACATTTTGGTAGGTAGATATGATGAGTATAATATTACCATAATTCAAGAAAACATGGTATCATATTTTAATACATTTTCTTTAGTCTTTTATTTGATTTCATGTTATATTGATAAAATAATAAGTGTTTTATAATCAAAGATCAAGAAACAATATTCAAATTAAAATATTTTGATTATAATGAAATTACAACTTTTTAATTTGGAGATTATTTCTTAAGCCTTGTAATATTACATATGATTTTCTAAAATCCTAACAATGTCCTATAAACGTCTTCAATTTTAAACTTTCTAAAATTAACGTTTTAAAAATTTAACAAAGGTGAAAGTCTTTAAATAGTTCATTCAATGTTCAAAGTATAAAATCTAGTTAAATCTCACAATTTCTTTTTTTCTTTTTTTTTGTAATTTTTAGTATTAATCAAAATCTATTGTTTCATTAATATGTTTGATCATGTTAGAGTTATTATGAAATTAAAATATGTCAATATGTGTATTTAGTGTGTTTACCTATACAATCACATTCAATTTTGAACTTTTAAAAACTTCATATATGGATAAAGAAACTAAGAAAAAATTGTTGATCATTCTTAAAATCTAGCCATAAAATGTCTTTTTCAAGTATAATAATATATTTTCACTTCAAAATTTAAAAATAGTTCATGCATTTTTATCATTATATCATAGGAATTTTTGTTTCTTTATATCATTGATAATCTTTTACAAAAGAAAGCTGATATTAGACATGATGATATTCTTACACTATGTAACTCAAAATCTATATAAAACTGTGTAGAAATATAATGTTGAAGACTACATCACTACATATAGAACACAAACAAGTAACTAAGAACTATCATCGAAGTAAGTTCCTGGTAATTGATTTGTAGAGCTCTATGATTTTAATTATTTCTTTATGGCAAAGTTATTTTCACATCAACTTCAAGTATACACTAAGTAAGTACATCATTTCATTTTTTTCTATGAAACTTGCTAGTTGGAATACTAAACAAGTGCCACGTACTTACATTTAATTTTTTAATTAATTATAATTATAGTTTATCTTTAAAATAATTTTTTTAAATAAAATAATAATCATAATATATTTTAATATACTGAATAATTAATAATGTAATATATGTGATGTACAATATTAAGATTTTATAATAGTTATATCTATATAATAATATTATTAATAAGTATAATATCATATATTAAATAATTTGTAATAGAATTAGTATTCTAGTGTCAGAATTTTATTTTGTTTTGTTTTTTAAATTAATTTAAAAACTCATAATTCTTTTCAAAAATTTACTTCAATAGTCACAATTGTAAGAATAAAAAATAAAACTATTAAATATAAATTTCTAAAATTTTATAATCTAAAAATTTATCATCTGACTGGCGGGTAGGGCATTAAACCATATAATATATCCTCTTTTAGGATTATTAAAAATAAAAATAAAAAATTATTCAAAATAATTTTAAATGAAAATAAAAATAATAATGTGAGACATTGTTAGTTAAAAACTCATTGCAATAGTACTTGCTTAACCTATTAGGAAGTACTAATAACTAAACTATCCATTCCATGTCTTTGATGTAGGTTTAAGAAGAACAAAGAAGAACTGTGTCATTATAGATTGACTCCATGAAATATGATAAATCAAAGAAACTAACACCAGTCTAAAATGTCTTAGTTGTTAAAGTACATTCGTAATGTAGATATTCATTTTGATTTTCTTATTACAAGAAAAATAAAAACTTCATATTGATCTGAGGTAGACATTGTATTTCCATCAATATACACTTTAAAAAGATAAAAATTTCTTTCATATATTTACAACGATAACCTAATTAATGTAATATAAGTGTGCTAAAGTACAGAGTATATAGTTTCACGTAGATCAAGTGGGAACACTCATCCTGTTCCGATATCATTGTCCATAAAATAGCAGTTAGAAAAATTAAATTATCCTTCCTATCCATCTTAATGAATTATTAATTACATGAATGGTCTCTGTAAACTTACAGAGTATTCATTTTTATACAGTACGTGAAGTGGAAACAGCTTGGGAAAACTATGACCGTCCACAAAACGTCACTATCGTCTACCCACCTTGACAAAATATTAAATTATCATTTCGACATTTCTTCCTGTATTAATTAAGAAATCTTGTCTGTCGCGTACATGCTTTTTGCATTTCTTATTCTGCTGTCTACGCATATCACTCATCACAAATCAACAACTCCTTACTCATAAATCTATTTATACTTGTACAATAATGGAGTATGAATTGTGAAGCGTAGCTTCATAAAAACCCAGCTGAGATATATGACTTTTACTAATAAGTCACAAAAATGTTTGTAGCATTATAATGACTTTTACTAGGGATGTCATTCATATGTAATATAACAAATTCATATAACAATTGTTGATTTAATTTTTGAATTTTTTTATACTAATATATTTATATTTTTTAAAAATTACCCAACTCCTCCTTTGAACAAATAACACATAGCTATGAAGAAATGAAATACATATTGAATAAATGACCTTTCAATTTTAGTAGGATGGTTCCTATAAAGCATATTTTCAATTTTCCACGGTGAGTGCTTATCTCCAAGGTAGACAAAAGATATCTCCACGGTGAGTGCTTATTTGATTTTATTTTATAAAAATATATTCTGTTTTGAATTCTCGAGGTAAAATGAAGTTATGATTAAGAAATAATCTTCAAAATTAAAATATTGTGAGCATATTAAAATGATTTTTTTTTTAATTTGAAGATTGTTTGTTGAGTTTCTTATTGTTGCATATGATTTTTAAAACCACCTACATTGTCTTTTATATAGATATTTTCAATTTCAAACTTTTAAAGATTATTATTTTGAACTGTACTAAAGATGAAATGTCATTAAATTATTGATTCTATTATTCAGACACAAAATCTAACCAAACCTTACAAATGCCTTCTTAATATATTTTTGAAATATATTTTCATAGCAACTAATGACCTAAAATAATTAAAAAATAAAGAATCAATATCACCAAACTCAACCTATTTAACAATAAAACTAACATATAACAAAAACAAATTTTAAAAAAAATTAATATTGAAAAAACTTATAATTTCAAATTTAAAAATAAATACAAATATTCAATCTTTAAAAAAATTAAAAACTTATTAATTTAAATGAATATTAATTAAAACGAGAAATAGATTATATTTATATAATAAAATTAAAATCAAATTATACATTAATTGAACTGGTAACAATATATTTAAGATAATAACCTGAATAATATAAAATAAAAGTTTAAAAATGCAGAATATACAGTTTTATGCAGATCAAGTGGAAACACTTCCGATCTCATTGTCCATGGAATGGGAGGCAGAAATATTAAACTCTCTTTCTCGTCTATTTCCATCAAATATTGGGTTATTACAACAATGGGCAGTTTTATATTTGGGAAGTGGAAACTGCCCATAAAACGTCACTATCGTTTCTAGCCACCACAACAAAATACAGAAATTATCATTTTGCCGTGTGAAAGAAATTCCCACACACTATATATGCCAGTCTTCACGAAATATTAATTAAGAGCTCTCATGCTTTTCGCATTTCTCATTCAGACGTCTACAGACTCACAAATCAAATCAGCAGTCCTTCTTCATAATTATATTTGTAATTGCTCAATCAACGGTAAAGCACAGCATCAGAAAAACCCAACTGACAACTAATCTAGACTAGCAATTACGTAGTTTCTGCGATAGAGATTCTATCTTCATGATGATCTTCAAATAAAAAAGTAGTTGTTGTTTGGCTGATTAACACAATGTAGCAATTAAAAATGATTATTATATTTGAAAATCTAATTTTAATAATTAAGAAAAAAAAGAGATTTAGAATGAGATGAAGAATGTTTTTTTAATAAATTTCAATATAAAATTTTGATATTAGAAGATTTTTGTAATTCTTAAAATCAATAAGCAAGAAATTTTCATTAGTGTATATATTAGTAATAAAAATTGGTGCCTTTCACTTTCACATTTTATTTATGCATTTTGAAACTACTTTCTATAATTTTAATTTCATAGAAAGATAAAATTGAATACTTGAATATTTCTTGTCTAAATATATATAATATCACTAGGTCTTCCACTCATCAATTATAAAATGAAGAGTTCTAAATTTAATTTTTTCACTTTTCTTAAATTTTCTAAATAAAATCAATAGATATTAGAAATAATAAATAAATTTCTCAAAAATAAATCATTTCCTTTATTCTTAGGTTCTTTTAGACAAAAATATATTTTATACAAAGAATTTACTATTTCAAATTTTTTATCTAAATTAAATTTATTTCTTAAGACGTGGAAAACACTATATTTTTATTAATTACTACATGATATGATAATTTTTAAAGAAGAATGCCCAATATATAAATAAATTTTTTTACCGTCTTTTACATAAATTTTTCAAAATGTAATGTGCTGATTTTATTTAATTATTTATATTTTTAATTGTTATAAATAATAGGAAGCTATATGATTATTATTAGTTGAAAGCAAAAATTGTATTAGAATAGATATTAATTATTTTAAAATAAATAATATGATTTTGCTATTAATATTTGAACTGATTTTACCCTATATTTGGGTCTCTCTCAATCCAAATCATTTAATAAAAACAACAATCTAAATGACAATTGACATATAGCTTTCACTTCTCCATAAATCATGACAAAATGAGGACAAAAGTTTCAAATCTCACAGGTTGGCAACTCTGAAGTGGTTTGTCATCTCATTCCCCGGCCCCCACCTAAGCCAATAAAACATTTGGAGTACACATGCACATCGAGTGTAAACAGCCTGGAATATTAAAAACAAATGGTACATCCATATCAGAATCAATCGCCGTGACAGAGAGGCCTAAACATGCTTTTCACATTTCTTATTCTTACACCATCCCTGACGTGTCCTTATTTGTGCTGATTATGACGACACGTATCTCTTTCACAAACCAACCAGCAAACAGAAATTCTCCATTGCTCATAAAAGCATACATCTATTTATACATGAATTGATCCTCGCGTAACTTAAAACCCAGGTGGATGACAAGAAGGAATTAGAATTTTTTTTGTTTGATCAGCAAAGGCCGAAGCTATAGATTTTGAATTAAGCAGAAAATAAGATATATACAGTAATTATCTACATCTAACACCATAATATTGTTCAGTCATAAAGTATGGATAAATATGGAGCATTAGTGCTCTTTCCATGAAAACTAGTATCAAACAACGAGAAAAAATTACAAACTACTTATCCCACCAAGTATTAAACGGATTCAAAAAACACAAAAAATATGAGGAACTTGGGATTGGAAACCCCAAACCTAATCAGAAGGGGATGAAGAATCATTTTCAGAAGTGTGAGAGTGCTCGTCATCCACCTCCCCTGCATCCTGAACCTCTTCATCTTCGTCATTGTCCTCATCATCATCATCCTCGTCCTCCTCCATATCCTCCTGGCCCTCATCAACTTGCTCTAATTTTTCTTCATCTTTCTCGATATCCTCTTTTTCAACGTCCTCCTCTGAACCCTGGGGATCATCAGAATTTTCTTCCTCATTCTTGGAAGAGTCTGGGCTGCCTAATCCATCCATTCGTGCGCCATACTTGAATTTGAAAATCCAGTCAATGTTCTCATCTAAGTCACCACCAAATGGAGAGGGAAGACCATCTGCAATTCCTAAAAACTTCGTTAGAAACCCAAGAGCTCTTTTCATGGTTGAGAGTCTTAGCTCCCTGCTTTCCCATTCCCAACCCCATAGTATGAAAAGCTCCTCATAAGGAGCCTGCCATCATTGTCGTAGGGAGATCCCAAGGAAAAGGAATGCATAAATCACTATCTACTCCTACCAGTGTACCATGCAAATTTCCCAAATAAACCTAGTTGAAGAGGTGAGTACAAATCTCCTCAACATGGTTTTTGTGTGCACCTGCTACCAAAGCACTAGCCAAGAAACCGAAGCAAATATCAGAATTTACCCTGTATCTATGCCTTGTTAGAAGAAAATTTGACCGTGAATAAGACCACCCTGTGATGCACATTGTACTAATGGAGTTGGGCAAGCAAATTGCTCGATTTGATAAGCTGGTTCAAGTGATATGACCCTTTTTGAAAGAAGTGTCCATCCTTTCACCTTGCCGGGTTCTGACTAAGATGCCAGCCATTCGAAATGGATCTGATGTGTACTCCACTTGCTGCCATATTAGCCAACTCATCAGCTTTACCATTACCTTCACGGTAGATATGGTTAGCCATTTTTTATTCAAATTTGGAGATAATATTCAAAATCACCTCTAAAAAAAATTGAAGTTTCTAGTTTGTAATGGCTCCTGATCTGATTGCATTTATGATTATCATAGAATCCCCTTCAATTTCCACTTTATTAAATCCTAAATCCCTGACAAGGATTAGACCATGATAAAGGGCTTTAATCTCTGCAGCATTGTTAGTATCTAGTTCTAGAGGAATGGCTAATTGAGCAATAATTTGACCTTGTGAAGAATGAATGATGCACCCAGCACCCGAAGGCCCAGGATTACCTCTTGATGCGCCATCAAAATTTAATTTCACCCATCCCGAGGATGGATATTTCCAAACACATGATTGTCTTAGAAGTCCACTATTCTTGCAACCTCTTCCTAAAGAGCTAGGAGCTTTCAACCAATGCCAGCTTTTCAACATCTTATCATCCCAACTCGTGTAAAATTTATGAATTGGTGAATGTGTTTGATTTTGAGAATTCATGATCTCCACTATTGCTGCTTCAATTTTGTTCAAAATTTTCCCAATATCCATTGATTTATCATGAAAGATTCTCCTATTTCTTTCTTTCCAAATTTCCCAAAGTACAATTGAAGGAGAGATAATCCATAGATTACCACACAAGCTATCTTTAAAGAGAGTTGGCCAAGAAAGAAGATGCAATTGAAGGTTTTGATGAGGAGCAGATTGCCAATTCAATTTCGAGTATAGCCACTCTCAACATTCTGTGGCAAAGGGGTAGGAAAATAATAGGTGATTGTGAGATTCTTCATGTTTCAGACACATGTAACATCTTGATGGACCCAAGAATCCCATTTAAGAAAATCTCTCTGCAGTCAAAATTCAGCCCTGAGATGCTGCCCATAGGAATACACCAGCATTGGGAAGGCACATTTTATTCCAGCAAAGATGTAGAGGAATTGTAGATGACTTTTGAATGTGCTGAGTTAAGACATTGTATCCTTCCTTTACCTTATATACTCCATCCTTTGAGCCCGTCCAGATTAATTCATCATTACCATTTTTCAAAAGAAAAGATGTATTACACACTACAGATTTTAGCAAATTTATTTCATGAATATCAGCTCCTAAACTTGAAAAATCCTTCCACTACCATGATCCGTCCTCTCTTGATGATTGAGAAGGGATGATGTAATGTCTAAGAAAACTACCCCATGATGATTGACAAAGTTGCATAATCTGATTAAGGACTGGTATCGACTGGAGAGTCCCTCTTCCTCCCCAGGAATCTTCCCAAAATCTAGCAGAGTTACCACTTCTAATGTTCCAAGAAAGATTGGAATCCACCACATATCTAACTTTCAATATAAAGTTCCATATCCTGGAACCTCTTGGAAGGTTCTTAATTTTGAATATTTCATGGCATCTCTCAACACCCAAGTATTTTCCTTTGATGATTCCAACCCATTTGTAATCCTTGTTTTTGATCAATTTCCAATATAATTTGGCTCCCAATGCTGTATTTTGCCACAACTAGTTCTTGATCCCTGTTCCACCCGCACTAATTGGTTTACAAATATTTTCCCAGGAGATAATTTTGAATTTTTTATTCTGATCGCATCCATGCCAAAAGAAATTCTTTAACTTTTTCACTATATCCATGTAATCAGTCAAGGACAAAGCCAAACAAGACAAGAGATATATGGGAATTGCTGAGAGGGTAGCTTTAATCATCACTATCCTTCTTGCACATGGTAGCCATTTGGATTTCCAGCTAGCCATTCTCCGATCCATCCTTTTGTTGATTGGTTTCCAAATCCCTGATGTTCTAAGTTTCTTATCAATGAGAATCCCCAAATAATTGCAAGGGAGTGCTGTTGCATTAAAGGCTAATAAGGATTCTATTCTCATTTGGATTCTTTTTTTCGTATAAAAGAAAAAGATGACTGATTTCTCTTTGTTGACTATTTGTCCTGAGGCTAAAGCATACTTGTTTAGAGTATTTCTAAATAGAGTAGCTTCTCTGACCGAACCATACCCAAATAGAAGAGTATCATCTGCAAATTTTTGGTGTGTAATAGGAGGAACTGAAGATGTGACTGATATGCCTCTGATGCTACCCTGAGATTGAAGCCTAGAAATGCTACGACCTAATGCCTCTGCCATGATAATGTATAAGAAGGGGGATATAGGATCCCCTTGTCTTATGCCATTAGAGCTTCCAAAAAAACCTTGAGGGGAACCATTAATCAAAACAGAGTATTTTGGAGTTGATATGCAATAAAAAATCAAGTTAATCCAGGCTTTAGACAAAGCTTTCCATACATTTGGATAGGAATCTCCAGTTCACTTTATCATAAGCCTTCTTGATGTCTAACTTAATTAACATGCTGGGTTTTTTTGAATGTTGAATGGAGTGTATTGCTTCTTGAGAAATTATTATGCCATAAAAAATGGATCTGCCTGGGACAAACCCTGTTTGTTCTTCCCCAATGATTCTATCTAAGACTACTTTTAGTCTATTTGCAAGGGCTTTGGATAAAATCTTGTAAATCATATTACACAATGCAATAGGTCTGAATTGATCAATAGAGTTTGCATTTTCTAATTTAGGAATAAGAGCAATAAAAGTATTATTGATTTCGGTCAGAAATCTACCTGAGAATCTTGCTGTCTCCAATGCCTCAGTAAGTTCTTGACCAACAATCTCCCAGCAATGAAGAAAGAAAGAGGGAGGGAATCCATCTGGACCGGGAGCTTTATCTGGAGCCATTGCTGATAATGTTTGTAAAATCTCCTCTGTTGAAAATGGCCTCATTAGATTTCGGTTATCCACCTCTGAGAGAACTTTGGAAATGTTGCAGAGAAGTTCTTGTTGACATGTAAATGGAGAGCTATTTGAAGAATTGAGCAAATTGGAGTAGAAGGCTACTATTTCCTGTTGAATCTCTATTTTCCCATTAAGAATAGATCCATCTTGAGTTGAAATTTGTAAAATTCTATTGGTATTCCTTCGGCACTTAGTGCTAGAGTGAAAGAATTTGGTGTTTTTGTCTCCAGCCGCTAGCCATGACTCCCTTGACTTTTGCTTCCAAAATATTTCTTCTTTACTAAGCACATCCTCCAAATCCTTCTCTTTGAAGTATAGTTCTTGATTCATTCCTTGATTCATAATCGTGTTGTTTAGGTCAGCCAATTTTGATTCAATTTCCATTTTCGATGAAAAAATGTTCTTGAATTGAGTCCTGTTCCAAATCAGCAGGTTCTGCTTGATGAATTTGAGTTTAGTAACAAAACAAAACAATCTTGAATCTTTCACCTTAACTTCAGTCCACCGATCTTTGATTATTTTTGTGAATTTTTCCTCCTTTAACCACATATTCTCAAATTTGAAGGAGCATTTATATGGTTTGTCCTCTTCCAACAAATTGAGACAAATTGGAAAATGATCTGAGCTTGATGAAGGATATATAGAAGCTTTCAACCCAAAAGAGAAAGAAGTCAAGTCACCCTTAAAAAGGAATCTATCCAGTTTTTCCGAAATGTTGTCCATACCCATTCTTCTATTGGACCAAGTAAAGGCCCCATTATCAAATTCAATCTCCATCAAATCATCCTTTAAAATCCAATCATGAAAGTCTGATTGAGATTGAGATAACCTTTGAGATCCTCCTTTTTTCTCTGTTGCATGTATAATGACATTAAAGTCTCAACCTACAATGAAATTACAATCAGGGAAGTTATGAAACCAGTTACTAATTTCCTCCCAAATCTCCACTTTCTTTTTCCTTGACATAGGACCATATATATTGATTACAAATGTGTTTAAGTCTGATTGTGTGCTGATGATTTTACCCCCCAATTGCTTCAACCGCCATAGCTTTCCAGTCC
Organism: Chamaecyparis obtusa; assembly: GCA_027943335.1. Lineage (NCBI taxonomy): Eukaryota > Viridiplantae > Streptophyta > Pinopsida > Cupressales > Cupressaceae > Chamaecyparis > Chamaecyparis obtusa. The sequence continues at coordinate 48,966 of BSBK01007245.1, read as the reverse complement.
CCTAAAGACCTTATGAAATCATTTGCCTGTTCTTTGTTTATCTTGGTTTCTTGTAAGAAAATGATGTCTGCTTTAGAAGACCAAATGCAGCGTTTGACCAGACACTGCTTGTTAGGGGCATTGAGACCCCTAACATTCCAAGAAAGGAGTCTCATTCCATTTTTTTAACCTCCTCCTGACCTTGTGAGTTGAATGTCATCTCTGATTCAAATATTGGGTGGTCTATATCCATAAATCTCTCTTCATCTTCTACATAGTAGGAATTAGAATTCAGATGATCGGTAGCAAGGAATTTCAACACAGGGGTCACATTATGAGTAGAATAAATGTGGAGCTTCAAGAAATAAGAGGATTCATCCAATTGGGCTTCCAATTTAACAAGGACCAGCTAAGCCCAGAATTAATAAATGTTGTTCCTGGACTTAAGTATTTAATCATTACCAGGCATGAGAGATTACCGTCAGCAAACGGGAAGGAAGGAGAAGTAATGAAGGAGCACCTCAAACTATGGGCTCGATCTGTGGCGTCTACAGTCAATAGATTTTGAGATGCCCTCTACATTTGTATACACAATATATCCTTAATTTTGCATACTTTGATCCAGAGATTTTGTGCCTTTGCCTTATCTCACGGGTTTCTTGCAGGATGAATGGTTAACTTTGAAATTCGATTTCTATTTCTCTGAAGAATTTTTTTGTAGTCGTAATGAATTTGGGCTTTCATAGATTTGATCTCTTCATCAAGCACTATTTTTGAATATTTCTCAGCGCAATATAGTATTTAGGGTGTTGGATGTAGAGTTGAGTTCTCTTAAGGTTCTCTTGAGCTGTAATGAAGATTTTGGGGACTGTCCAATTTTATTGTCAAATCTGAGGAATCGTTTCTGTATTTTTGTCCAAAACAAATTAAAATTGTTACTTTCCAATATGTAGTTGACAAGCTGCAGAACAATTTTATAGTTGGTAAACACAATGATAAGTTTTCAGATTGGCAAAGAACAATAATCTTATTCAAGATGATGCTCATTAAGAGCAAATGGATGATACTCATTAGAAAACAATCAGAATGGTGAATATATCTTCTTTGTCCATTCGGTATGTTATTATGCCAAGTATGGTACTCTGCTGTATGAAACACCAGTACAAAATGAAATATTATAACACTAAAGAGGTTACGTAATGGAGTCACAATCCTCTATCATTTTCTCTACCACTTCACATTGTTATCTCAGCCGGCCTTTGGATATAATATGCTTAGTTTCCTTTCAATCTATTTTAGGACGGTGTTCTCAAAATGTACTATTTGCGTCTCCTATTTTAATGGTTATTTTCCAAGAATGGTGAATTTGCAAGAACCTATGATAAAATAATTTTTTCTCTAAGTTTTAGTTTTAAGTGGGAGGATAATAAATAAGAAGTATAAGATTGGAGAAAAAATTATATTGCATTAGTAAATAGTCTCTATCAGCCTGTATGAAATATTAAAAACAAATACGTGCAATATCAAAATATGCAATAAATACTGTTTAAATTGTTTACACTATTGTTTCACTAACTTATGTTTGCACTATTGTTTAGTAAAAAAAAATAGTACTTAAAAGATTTTTACATTCCTATTTTAAAAAAAAAAATATATAAATATTTTTTTAATTCATCTACAACATTTCTTATCTTTTAAAAATTTATCAAATATTCTATATTCATCCACAAACCTCTGTTATGGTTGGAAGAGTGGTGCCAAGAGGTGTTTGATCCATGAAAAAGCAAAAAGGATAAACTTTGTGTACTCCAAGGACCATTTTATTGGTCTAAAATTATATTTCTATTTATACATTAAAATTCACTAACAATTTTACAAAAGTAACATCAAAATTGATAATTATAAAAAAAAAATCATAATTTTCTATTTCAAAAGAGATTCTCATTATAATTTAATCTTAAATTACGATACATAATAAAATATTATAAAAGGAAGGACCTTATATTTTTACTTAAGGTTTCAGCTCCTTATAAAACTTGTTTTACTTAATCAAAAATTAAAATAATTATAATTATATTTTAATTAATATTAATTACAATATTATAATATAAAATTATCTATATTTTTAATTATTTTTTAAGATTGTGAAGGATCGGATAGTTTGCAAGTGATGTAAGGCTCAATAATTATCATCAATTCGATGTAAACATTGTGTAGAATGGTTAGCTTTATTTTGTCTTCTATATTTGAACTTGTTAATTAGTTAAGTTTTTAACATTTATTGTATAGGAACATATTGATTAAGAATTAAATCTCATATTACTTCTATATTGTCCAATTATTGTCTATTTTTTAATGTCCTATTAGTGACCTTCAATGATTAAATAATTTACTTCTTAATATATTCTTTATATATGATCTTTAAAACCTATATTTTGTTTCTTAGACATTCTTTATATTAAATGTGAAATATATTTATTTCAGAAAATATATTAAATTATTTTTCTATATTAATTTTGAATGTGAACTAGCTTACTTTTAAGGAAAGTATCCACACTTCATATAACATTTATTTACTACTATATGCATATTCTTTCCCATATATATATTAAATCAAATCCAGCTAAACAAGATTATGAATAATAATTCATGCATATACACATTATATATATAGATAGATAGATAGATAGATATAGATATATAAACCAGTCAAAACAAATATAATAAATTATAGGCCCAATGCCTATCAACCGTATTTACATTGGAGAAAACTACAAATTCCAAACAATAGACATGCCTGAAATCACACCACAACACAGTTGACGTATCTGAAAGAGGCACTACCATAAAAACTAACTTAGCTACTTTGCATTCTAATTAAAATAAAAAACTAGAAAGCATAACACATTAATGTCAAACTCCGTGTCTATGGTCACGTTTTTCACCTTACTTATTATTATTATTTTTGTCAGCGCGTGCGATTTTTTATTCGTACACTCACAAAACCTTTCATACAACTTCACTTTCCTCATTGACGAAAGAATATTACATACTCGTAATTGAAATGAACGGAAGTAAAGAACAAGAACTTCAACACAGAGGTAGCATTATGAGGGAAATAGATGTGCAATTTCAAGAAATAAGAGAATTTGTACATTTGGGTTTCCAGTTTAACAAGGACCAATTAAGCCCTAAATTAATAAATGTTGTTCCTGGGCTGAAACATTTAATTATTACTACTCAAGAGAGCTTGCCATCGCCAAATGGGGAGAAAGGAGAAGTTATGAAAGAGCGCTTCAAATTGTGAGCTTGCTCTGTGGCTTCCACTCTTCACAGATAATAACACTAGTTAACCATTAACATGTTTCTGTTTTGCCACTAGTTAAATATAAAGTATCGGTTTAGTTAAAAAGGCAGTCTATTTAATAAAGCACATGCTTTATAATGTCTTTTAAGTGATCTTCAAAAAGTAACGATTAAATAGAAACATAAAAGTTCAAAAAGTAATGATCAAATAGAAACATAAAAGCTCGACGTAGGGGGTTTTCCTAAAATGAAAGAAACACTAGGGCTTTTTTAAACATTATTTTAAACTGGGCTTTCTGGACTTCAATGAAGACTCTGACAATTTTGTACACCTTGATTGACAGATGCCACAAAACTTAACCATTTAATCAAGCGAATATATATATGTGTGTAAAAGAGGACTTTTTATTGTATAATAGTTAATTATTATTGATTATAGTTTTTACCTTCATACTCTTTATATACATTATAAATTATATTAATGTATTCATTAATATAAATTAAATTTTTAATTATTTATATTATTAACATTAAAACATTATCTTTAGAATATTTTTTTTTCATAATATTCTTTTATGCTTAGATATAAGATGTTATATATTTGATTTAAATTTTATTAAATTTGAATATAGTAGAATTTTTATTAGCTGTGTATTATTTTTAAAATTTAAATATGTTAAATTTGAATATGTTTGTAAAATATGACGGTTGATCTTGACGATGTCGCAAGAACGCAATGAATAAAACTTCAGACATCTTCTCTTTACGATTATACGACAACCGTTAGATCAAGGCAAATCTACGGTGAACTAAAACCTATACCATCTCGTCTCTACTTGACAATTTGAAACCTTGAAATAATAAATAAGTAGCGAGTATTCTAATTGTTGTGCAGTTTATGTTTTAAATTTTAACCTGCAAAATCTATAGTTCGTGGTCTCATGAATTTTGAGTATACCCTACCTAACCTAATGAAACATTTCGACTATGCATGCATAGCGAGTGTAAACAGCCTGGAATATAAAATGTCAGTATCGTTTATACCTGCTTTGACAAAATAATAAAACAAATGGTATATCCATACCAGAATCAATCGCCTTGACCGAGAGGCCTAAACATGCTTTTCACATTTCTTATTCATACGTGTGCTGATAATGATGACACAGAAAATCTCCATTGATCATAAAACCATACATCTATTTATACATGAATCGATATAGAAAATCTCTTGAACTGAATCAATTTATACAAGAAGGAATTTGAATTCAGATGAGCGGTAGCAAGGAATTTCAATACAGCGGCCACATTATGACTACAATAGATGTGGACTTTGAAGAAATAAGAGGATTCATCCAATTTAACAAGGATTAGCTGAGCCTAGAATTAATAAATGTTGTTCCTGGGTTGAAGTATTTATTTATTACCACCCATGAGAGATTACCATCAGCAAATGGAAAGGATTAAGGAGAAGTTATGAAGGAGCACCTCAAACTGTGGGCTTGATCTGTAGCTTGTACTGTCAATAGATTTCAATGAGATGTCCTCTACATTTTTATAGATAATATATCCTTAATTTTCAATACTGTGATCCGTAGATTTTCTGCCATTGTCTTACGGGTTTCTTGGATGAATGATTGACTTTGAAATTCGATATTTATTCCACCGGAGAAGTATTTTTTCTTTTGTAGTCTTAGGCTTTCATAGATCTGATCTCTTCATCAAGCACTTTTTAAGAATTATCAGCACAATATATTATTTAGGGCGTTCGATGTATAGTTGAGCTCTCTTATGGTTTTCTTTAGTTGTAATGGAGATTTTGGGGATTGTCCCATTTTCCTCCTCAGATCTGAGGAATGGTTTCGGTATTTTTCTCAAAATAAAAAATAAAAATTGTTACTTTGAAATTTGTAATTGACAAGCAGCAGAACAATTTTATAGTTGCTAAACACAATGATGACTTTTCAGATTAGCAAAGAACAATAATCTTCTTCAAGATGATGCTCATTAAAATTAAATGAATACTCATTAGAAAACAAAGAATTGTGAATATATTCTCTTTGATTCAATCACTGTTCAACTTAGAGCCCGTATGGCATGTAGAATTAACTTGGAATAGGAATTATCCTATTTTGGCCCTTGTATTAATTAATTTTAAAAAATACTTGGAATTCATTTTATTTCAAGAATAAGTTCTTCATTATAATCTTTTATTTTTAAATAATTTTTAAATTTTTTTTTTTATTATCTTATTTTTTAAGTAAAAAAATACATATATATTTTAATTAAAAAATCAACAACAAAAACGATAAGTTTAAAAATTAAAAATTAAAAAAATATAAAATAATCTTTAATCCAATTTTAGATTATCAGCTTTCGTTTTGAGAACTAACTAATCCGAAAATAAGTCCTTTATTCTAAAATGGGTCTATTCTGGATAAGTTAATTCCATGCACCAAACAGACTTAAGATGAATAGCAAACAGACAATTTGTATGTATAATGAATGGCAGGTGGTCAGTCTAATGCTTCATAGGATCCTTCTAAAGTCAACAGAAGGTTTGCAATCTTTTCTCGCTTTGTGTGTTATTACTGCCAAGTAGGTATGGTTTACCAGTACAAAATAAAATATTATAAAACTAAAGAGCTTACGTAATGGAGTCACAATCCTCTATCATTTTCTGCACCAGTTCACATTGTTATCTCAGGCGGTCTTTGGATCTAATATCTGTACTTGCCTTTCAACTATATTAAGACGGTGTTTTAAAAATGTATTGCTTGTGTCTCCTATTGTAATGGCAACTTTTCAAGAACGGTGAATTTGAAAGAACATGTAAAATCGAATTTTTTCTTCGCTAATTTTCCTTTGGAGTTTGGAGGACAATAAATATGAAGTATATAATATTTAAAAATAAATAAAATTGTATTCTAAATGGTCTCTATCAGCCTCCATAAAATATTAATAGAGAAAATATTAGCAAAATCAGAAAATGTGGCTCTTAATGATAATAATAGAGCTTAAATTATTTCCAGAGTATCTTCATATATTAAAAATATCACATATTCTATAGTCTAAATGTTAATTTTTTAAGTTTATAATTTGTAAAAATTAGTTTTTGATGATGTGATTGGCTAACACATTTGAGGTCTTATTACTAGAGTGAACCAATTAAAATGTACCACATTTGTTATTTATTATACATGAAAATCGTGCATTCAAATAATATAATCTAATTTATATATCATCTGATTTTTTTCGGTTTATGGTTTACAACTTTATAGATGCCTATTAAGAAATTGATAAGTTTTTCTTATATTAAAATAATATTTCTATTTTTGTTATATTATAAAATATTAATTTTTTTGGATTTATTTTAATATATATTATATAAATTTAGATTTAATAGAATAATATTATAATATTGTTGAAAAAGAGTTATTTAGACTAAATAATTAATATTAAAATTAATTATAAGTAGAACTATTTTACAATTTAAATTAATTATAAATGATATTTTATAATTATTTATAAAATTAAAAAATATTATTAGAACTATAATTATAGTAATTTTATAATTTTTTTATAATTAAATAATTACTTTACATATAAATTAAAATTAAAATTAAAATTAAACTTAGTTATAAATTATTATAATTAAAGATTCACTTTACATATAAATCAAAATTAAAATAAAATTTATTTATAAAACTAAGTACTTGGCCACTACATGGCACTTGTTAATAACTTATATTTACCCCATTGTTTTAGTAAAAAAAAATAAAGGTTAAAATATTTTTAAATTAATTTAAGAAATGGACTCCTTTTTTTACCTTTTATTTAAAATAAAAATTACAAATATTTTTAAATACATCTATAATATTTGTTATCTTCCTTAAATTTATCAAATATCAAAGAAGAGAGATTTAGTAGTTTATGATCATAATCATTAAGAGTTTCTCTATTTCATGCAAAAAAAATAAATTCAACATAATCAAATACAAAAATTCTAATGGTTGCTAAAGCGGCATTAAGAAGTGTAAATAATTCATGATAAAATAAATTTGATATAATCATTGTATTTGGAAAACCATTTTATTGGTCAAACTAATCAAATTATTAGTATGATCCCAAAAGTTAATGTTAAAAAAACATACACAATCAACATCAAAAATCTATGCATAATTTATTTTACTGGTGTGAATTTATATTTCCATACACAAAATTTTATTAACAATTTTGTAAAGTGACATCAAAATTAATAATTACAAAAAAATTCATAACCTTCTATATGAAAAGAGATTCCTATTGCACAATAGTCTTAAATTACAATACAAAATATAGACTTTATATTTTTATTCAATTCAGCATCACAACTATAATTACTTTCCTTATACTTTTACCATTACATTATCAAATCTATTAAATCATAAATTTGCAATGGAATGTATTCAGATATATTAGGAATCAAATTTTAAGTTGTAATGAAAATACATGTAATGTATGTCAACTTTACTTGAAATATATATACTATTTTTTGGTTCAAAATTGAATTGTATTTAACACATTTTGAACCATTGTTCAGTGTGCATGTATTCAATATTTTAATTAATATTTGATAAGATAGATTGCACAATATTTAACTTTTATTGGTTAAAAGAAATGAGGCCATAACAACATATTTTAAGGAAAATAGGTTGGACACAACCTCAATTTTTAATTTCATTAGCTATTCTATGGTTAGAAATATTAAATAGTTTAAGATAAGGTAAAATAGTTTTAAATTTTTATTGTTTTATTGAATAATAATTTTTTCCATCATTTTTTAAAATACTTTTTTCCCATATCTTCCATCAATTAATTTTTGGTTAATTTTTTCAAAAATATTTAATCATATTTACTATATCTTCATTTAAAAATTTTAGTTTTACAAATATTATCATAACAAAACATACCTGCCAATGTTTGGCAAGAACTTCACTCCAACCTTGTTTATATAGAAAATATAATATGAAAATCAAACAATCTTTAGAAAAATAAATCATGTCTGAATTTCTAAATTTATTTCTAATAATAAATTAGTAAATTTTATGAATTAGGATGATACCATCAAATGTCAATATACAATCTAACAATTATATGAACACAAATTCATATATCCACAATGAGTTGTTATACATTGTTCTTTAATTAGATGGAGTAATTAAATTATAATTACATCGATCAAACTACCCACTTTGACAACTAAATCTGTATAATTCCTAGGCTTCTAGAAGCTAGGTAACCAATATTTATTTGTATAACATAATTCTTAATTATATTAGTTGTTAGAGTTAGGGTTTAATTTGGTTTAATGATGGGGTTATGATTATATTTGGTCTAAGCTTACTAAGAGTTAATTAGGTTTAGGGTTAGGGTTGAATTCTGTTTAGTATTGTAAATTGTAATTTGACTTTAATTTGATTTAAGCTGTATAGGGTTAAGGATTGCATCTATTGAAGTTTTCATATAGGTTTAAGGTAAGATGTGACTTAGCTTAGTGTAGAATTATTTTATATTTAGATTCATGATTAAGTTCGATTTGGTTTAGTATTAGGTTTAGATTTCTATTTGGTTTTATGTTAAATTAGGTTTAAAGTTGCAATTCAATTTAGTTTGGTATTAGGGTTAAGGTTTAATTTTGTTTAGGGTTAGAGTTTAATTTAGTTTTGTGTTAGTGTTAGGGCAAGTTTAATACAATGGTTGAATTTTCTTTAATAATAAGTTTTCTTTATTGTTATGGTTCAATTAGTTTTAGGGTTATTATTCAATTCGGTTTTGTCTTATAGTCAGAGTTAATGAATATCTACCACAATAGTTAAAATTAGTGTAATTAAATGATGCAATTTGGTTCATTATTCATTTAATTAGGTTTAGGTTTTCTAGTTGATTTTGATTAGAGTTAGGGTTCAATTCAGTTCATTAATTAGGTTTAGGGTTTTTGATTATTTTTTATTGGAGTTAGGATTGAATTTGGATTCATATTAGTTTGAGGGTATAATTTAGTTTAGAATGAAGGACCAATTTGGTTTAATATTTAATTAGGTTTAGGGTTATAGTTCATTTTGGTTTAGTGTCCAATTAGTTCTAAGATTATGGTTCAATTTAGTTTAGTGTTATGGAACAATGGACAAACAAAATAATTGTCTCCACAATGATATTCCTCCACATCTTTTACATAAATGTTTGAAAATATAAGTAAGCTAGTTTTATTGTATTACCTATATTTTTAATTATTCTTTGAGATTATGAGAGATCATAATGTGAATAGACTACAAGTGATGGGAAACTGAATTATTGTTATCAACCTTTATTCTTCATTTATAATCTTTAACCTATATTTTATTTTCTCTTCCACATTCATTATATTAAATATGAAATATAATTATTTTAAAAATTCAAAATTAATTTATTTTACTTAAAACAAAACCATTCAGTTCATATAAAATTTATTTAATGCCTCATTCACACACATATATATGCTTTCCACATACAAATATACAAATAAATCCAACCAAACAAAAGTATTAATAATACCTCATGCATATATACATGCTCTCCGCATGCATATCAAAATCAGAAAAATGGAAGGAAGACAATGATTTATAGACCTAATGCCTATCGACCACATTTATATTTGAGAAAAGTTCAACTTTCGAACAATAGACATGGTTGAAATCGCAGCACCACTCAACAGATCTACTTTACATATTCCAATGTGGACAATCTTCAAAGCTTCCAATGTCAGTTTTTATTTAAAAAAATAAAAGAAAGGGAAATTCGTCAGTGTCAAACTCCCCGTGTATGGCCGAAAGACTAGTCATGTTTTTCATATTTCTTATTATTATTTTTTTATTCAGCGCATGGGAATTTTTTTATTCGTACACGCATAAAACCATCCATATATCTATACTTGCCGCATCGAATATTACATTCTCATAATCCAGATGAACAGCAGCAAAGCACTTCATCACAGAGGTGGCGTGATGGGTGAAAGAGATGTGGAGTTTCAGGAAATAAGGGGATTTGTACATCTGGGTTTCCAGTTTAACAAGGACCAACTAAGCCCAAGATTAGTAAAGATTATTCCTGGGCTGAAGCATTTAATTATTACTACCCAAGAGAGTTTGCCATCGCCAAATGGGGAGAAAGGAGAAGAAATAAAAGAGCGCCTCAGCCTGTGGGCTCGATCTGTGGCTTCCACTCTAAATTCATAACAACCCTTAAATCATCGCGGTGATTATTTCTGTTTTGCCGCAATGCTGTGATTCTTTGGGTTTCTCTCGTTACCTTGAAATACGAAGATTGAGATAGAGAAGACCATGTGATATTGTTGCCTGTTAAATTTTATTTTTGGAGAAATACTTTGAATCTTTACAAATTATTTTTGCAAATTATGTGAGCATCTTACGGGAGAATTCATGTTTATACATCAGTATAAAGGCTGTCCAGTAAATCTTCCTTATGTCTATCTTTCACAATATTCAATACAATATGTCTAAAAATTCACTTTACTGGGACTATTCATGCAACATAGCAAGTGTAAACAGCATAAAATGTCACTATCGTTTATCCCTACTTTGACAAAATATTAAAAACAAATGGTACATCCATATCAGAATCTTCTTCAAGATGATGCTCATTAAAAGTAAATGAATGATACTCATTAGAAAAAAACCATAATGCTGAATATATTAACTTTAATTTAATCAATGTTTATCTTAACAAACATCAAACAAGAAATTTGTATCGATAATGAATCACATGTGATGAGTCTGGTGATTCAACATAGGATCGTTTTATAGTCAACAAAAGATTTGCACTCTTTTTCTCTTTTTCTCATTCGTTATGTTTTTTATTAAGTAAAATAGGTTTTACAGGGTGCCTGAAACCTGCAACAAGATAAAAGGTAGCATTAACAAGTTCGGAACAGAGCTAAAGCATAAATACTAAGAGACAAGCCAAGGAAAGGCCAACCTAGAAACATCTATAGAAAAAGAAGTACAAAAACAGAGCAAAAAAGAGATAGCCACCAGATTAAGCTAGGGTCCTGAGCATGGCAGCTGCATTAAGTTCAAGGACCTCCATTTTCTCTGTTACCTCTTTAACTTTTTGAACATCCTTATTTTTCTTTGTACTGACTCTAGTTCTTTTTCCTAGACCCTCATTAGGCTTCTTCTTTTCTTCCTTAATAGTACTCTGTTTGTCCTGCTGTCCATTTTTTCTTCCATTTTGTTGACTTGAAGCTTGATGTGGTCATTGGACGCTTTGAGAATGTTATAGTTTTGCTCAGCGATACCCTTTAGGGTTTCCTCAAGACTGATCATTTTAGATTCCAGGTGTTCAACCCTTTCCTCCAAGCTTTTCTTTCTATCGGTAGTGTTGTGATCCTTACCATTAGTGCTCTATATTTTCTCTTTCAGATCTTTGATTTCATGGAAGAGCCGTTTGAAGAACCTGAACTGGTCCAGCATGCTATTCTTAGTGTTGTTAAGGAACTCTATCTCCATTTCCTTGACTTTATCACTGAGAACCACCAAAGCAAGATCAATCAGCTCCTCTTTGTGGATTTTGCCATTGGTATCCTCTAGGATTTGTGGATAGACAACCTCCCTTATGATCCCCATGCACACTATATTGATATTGAAATTCCTCCATACCTTTTTCCCTTTACCGGAATCTTGACTTTGGTATTCCCCTCTAGAATTATATTCTGAGGTCTCAAGCGTAATTAGGGACTGAGTAGAGGGGTTACCCTGTTTGTCTTTGGGATCCTCAGGAATAGGATCATGAGCCTCATTGCTGGTTCCAGATGAGGGCTTAAGAGGGGGGAGTTATCTTCGCTTATCATGAGATCAATAGAGAGGTGACCCGAGCAATCTCTCATAGAGTTGGGGTTTTCCCTTGTAACCTGTTCCATCATTTTAGTGGCTTTCTTTTTTGGGTTGCCCACCTCATCATATGTATTCATGTCTTCCTCATTATTTTTATATTCCTCATCTGAGGTTATCTCCTTCCTGTCCTGCTTTTTTGGAGCTTTTTCAATTTTGACCGAGCTTGAGGGTCACTTCTTGGATGAGGACCCCTTTTTAGTTTTTTCATGTTCTTCCTCACTATCCACACCATCCTTAGAGTGTTTTCCCTCACTGTTACCCGACAGGATGTAGTTCGACCCAAAATCTTCATTGTTAGCATTGGCCTCCGCAATTTCCTTACTCAAAATTTGGGTTTTGAAAAATTTATAAATTAACAGAAGCAAGCCTTCATGCAGAGCGGGGTTAGCAATGTTCTTTTCTCTAAAGCCATTGATGTTCTCATTTATGGAGGAATAGAGATAAAACAGAATTGAAATCTTCTTTCCATGCCTAAAGTGATTCAGAAAGATAAAATGGTAGGTACGAATTCTATCAAACCTAGCATCTAGAGTAACGTATGAAGTGAGGGCCTTGAGGATGAACTTCCACAACATTTTCAAACCCGCAGGCTGATAGTGAGTGCACTTCTTGACTATTACCTTCAACTCGTCATGTCGTCTCTAACAAAATCATTAACAACATTATCAAAAATTTTACGCGCTCTATAAAAAATTTTAATGCCTATGACCAAGGAAATCACCTCTTCTGTGACAGTGAGGGATTTTCCCTCAATTTCCACCTTTCCTTCATTCCAACTTTTAATGAAGATATTGATGATCTCCTTCCTGCAACCACGTATTCTTTCTATAAAGGTGGTGATTTCCCCTTTCTGTAGGGCGCTCCAAACTTTGGTGCGATTCTTCCACTTCTTGTTATCATTCTCCGACTCCCTTCTATGTATTTCCCCAACCATGGCTATTGTATGGGTTCTAGTTTCTCTCTGGTGATGTAGAACCTTAATGCTTTCTGTCTTTCTCATTCACTATGTTATTACTGTCAAGTATGGTATATTATTGTTCTCTATTGTATGTGTTGAAAGTAAATTGTAAACAAAAATAAATTAAGACATAATAGAAAATAACAGATCAAAACATAGAGACATAGACACACAAATTATAGTGGTTCATCCAGCTATTCTAGAATACATCCACTTTACAAGCAAGGCATATCTCTTTTATTAAAATACAGTCAATTCGTAATTACACAACTCTTAGTTCTATACATTTTACATTGCATGGTTAAACATCTTCATAGCATCTGCGGAAGACAGGGAATCTAATGATTACAAACAGAAGGTGAAGATAGGGCTTCACAGTCTGTAGAGCCATCATATGGAAGAGCTGTTACAATCTCTCACTTGAAGTCCAATCAATGCTACGAGGCAAGCTACTCAGAGACATCCCCCACTTGGTGCTTATGGCTATGTCATCACAATGCCGAGAGAAGTTCTACAAAATTTAAACTTCTCTCACAGTACAACCTTGGCGAATGCATCAACTGAAATGACCTTTGTATCAATCTTCTATAACTGTAGTCTTCCTTCTTCAAGAGCATGACAAATGAATTAAAATCTGGTTTCTATATGCTTTGTGCAACTGTGGAAAGCTGAATTTTTGGCCAAACAAATGGCGTTGTTGTTGTTGTCATAGAATAGAGTAAATGTGGATTGTTTAAATCCTAACTCTCCAAACAATCGATGTAACCATATTAGCTCTTTGGCCCCCTCAGTGAGAGCAATGTATTAAGCCTTGGTAGAGGAAAGAGAAACCACTTGTTGCTTTCGAGAAGTCTAGCCAATTGTTGCCTTGGCAAAAGTAAACACATAGCCTATTGTTGACCTCCTTGTGTCTAAATCTCCAGCCATATTAGAATTAGCATATCTGCAAATATAAGGGGCCTTACTATTAAAACATAAAACATGACAGGAAGTGCCTCTCAAATACCGAAGAGTCCATTGCACTGCTTGCTAATGAGTTTTACTTGGATTACTCATAAAATAACTCACAACTCCCACTGCATGAGCAATGTCCGTACATGTGCTAACCATGGTGTACATTAAACTCCCAACTACTGAAGAATAAGGAATACCAACTATCTCATGTTTTTCTTCCTGAGTGGAAGGACACATTTTAGAAGATAATTTAAAGTGATCAGCCAGTGGAGTGACAACCGATTTTACATTTGACATATTAAATTTTTCTAAAACTTTAAGAATGTATTTTTCTTGAGATAAATTAATTTATCTCTTATGTCTATCTTGGATTATATCCATCCCAAGAATCCTCTTTGCCGCCCTTAAATATTTCATGGAAAAATGAATAGCCAAATGTGTCTTCAGCTCAAGAATGACTCTCATATTGTTACCAGCAGTCAACATATCATCAACATACAATAGAAGAATCACAAACTCACCAGTAGGAAGCCCTTTGTAGTGGACACATGGGTCTGATTCACAATGAGTAAAACCTTTCCGAGTCATGAAGTTATCAAACTTTAAATACCATTGACGTGGGGCTTGCTTCAGCCCATATAGACTCCTCTTTAATCTGCAATATAAATGCTCCTACCCCTATTTTAAAAAGCCTTCCGGCTACACCATATATAACTCTTCATCAATGTCCCCATGTAAAATTTTTTTTTTGACATCGAGTTGCTCAAGCTCAAGGTCTCATGTTGCTACCATGCCTAGTACCAAACAAATAGTTTGCATTTTAACCACTAGAGAAAAAATCTCATTGAAGTCCACACCCTTTTGTTGAGGGAATCCCTTCACTACCAATCTGGCCTTGTATCTTTTTCGACCTCCATCTTCCTCTTTTATGTGATATACCCATTTATTTTTCAACGCTTTACGATTCAGCGGAAGAGGAACCAAATCATGTGTCTGATTTGTATGTAAATAATCCATTTCATCTTTCATAGCATCAAGCCAATGGACTGAATTTTTATCATTGCATGCCTGCATAAATATTAGAGGCTTTTCCCCATTAGAACATAAAGAAAATAATAGTTCATAGTCATCAAACTTTCGTGGATGTTTTCTTTCCCTGGTAGACCGCTGTAAGTTAGAACCTTGTATGATTTCTTGAGCTTGAATATCACTAGAAGCTTGATCATGATCTGTAGTTGGCTCTTGTCGAGCTTGTTGTTCATTACCAGCACTCCGTGTTTGTCCATAACCAAAGGTGATAGGCTCATGAATTTCCTATGACAAGCAAAAAGGTAGAAGCTCCGTGCTTGGAAGAGGAGCAGCAACATGGGAAGTAATAACAGGGGAAGCGGTTGTCATAAGGGGCTGTGTTGGAATGATGCAAGGAAAGGATTGGGTAGTAGTGGTTTGTCCAACAGTGCATGAAGGTATAATAGTAGATGGGCGAAATGTAACCCATCAAGCTCTCTACACATTATTGCCATTGTTAAATAAATCAAATTCAATAGAATCATCAGAAGTAGTGTTCTGATTTTGCAAACCTAAGAAAGACTTCTCATTGAAAACAACATCCCAGCTACGAATAACTTTCTTTACAATGGGATCCCACAGTCTAAAATCGAAGTGATCTTCACCATACCCCCAAAACATACATCTCTTGGATTTGAAATCTAGTTTTCTTCGCTGCTCTTTAGGGACATGCACATAAGCATCATAGCCAAAAATACGTAAATGATTAAATGAAATTCATTTCCCAAGCCACCTCTCTTCTAGAATATGAAAATCAAAATGAGATGAAGGAGCACGATTGATTAAATAAACAACAATATTACATGCTTCTGCCCAAAATTCTTTCCCCAAACCATCATTAGACAACATACACCGAGCTCTCTCCAAAATAGTTCGATTTAACCTCTCAACTGCACCATTTTCTTGAGGTGAATATGGGATTGTTTTAATCCTCTGAATACCATGATCTACACAAAAGATGTCAAACTCTAAAGAGAAATACTCACCACCATTATCCGTTACTAGACATTTAATTTTCTTGCCAATCTGATTTTCAACCTTGGCCTTGAAATTTTTTAATTTGGTAAATACTTCTGATTTTTTATTCAGCATATAAATGGACAGACTTTACGAGTGCAGTCATCAAGAAAAGTAACATAATAATTTGCACTGCCAATAGAAGTTACCTCTGTAGGACCAAAAACATTAGAATGAATGAGCTATAATGGAGGAGATTTCTTCTCATGACCCATCTACACAAAATTGGTTCGATTTTGTTTTCCATAAAGACAATGTGCACATATCTCCAAATCAATTGATTTAAGACCCAGAAGTTGATTTCGTTGAAGCATAACTTCAAGACTCATTTTGCTCATATGACCAAACCTTTTATGCCAAAGTTCAGCATTGCTATCCGCAGGTGCCATGGCTGATCCCACTTCAGCATTACACTCTAATGTGTATAAACTTCTAGTTTTCTACTCTTTAGATAAAATTAATTGACCTTTGGACACTTTCCAAGAAGCTAGAGCAAAGCTAACATTACAACCTTGTGTATATAACTAACTAACTTAAATAGATTACGCTTAAGTGTAGGAACATGCTTAACATCTTTTAGAATCCATTTACTTCTATTTTTTAGCGACAATAATATATCCCCTTTGCGGACAATATCACATTCTTTGTTATCCCCAAGAAAAACTTTACAAAACATACATTCATGGTAATTTGTGAAAGCACTCCGACATGGAGTTGCATGAAATGAGGCACCGAAATTTAGAACCCACAAGGCTGAATTTGTGTTGCCAACTGCAAGTACCAAAGCTTCATCAGTTGTAGCATTAACACTATCATTGATAACTTTATTTTGAGCCTTTTTGTAGTTCTAGCATTGCTTCTTTGTGTTCCCAAATTTTGCACAAAACCAGCAAGTGCCATTTCTTCCTCTCAATTTTGAGTGATGATTCGACCTACCTCTTCCATTATTGTTATTATTGTTTCTTCCTCTCTCATGAATTCTACCTCTATTGCTTGTGCTCACAGTTGTTAAAGCATCACAGGAAGAGGGTTCTTGATGCTTCCTTTGCATGTCTTCACTAAATAGTGTGGCTGCAACTTCATCAAATTTTAGCTTACTCTTGGCTACAACTGAAGTGCTCACAGCCATTACTATGCCTTCCCATCTGTTTGAAAGTGAGCATAATAATAGGATCACCTTTATTTCATCATCTAATGGGATACCAACCGAAGTCAGCTAAGTAACCAATGTATTAAACTCATTGAGATGATTTGATATCACTCATTTTTTTCATTTTTAGATTGTATAACTTTTTTATGATAAATACTTTGTTCGATGCTAAAGCTATCTCATATAATGAAGATAACTTATCCCACAACTCTTTCATTGTCGGCTTTGTTGAAACATTGAAGAGCACATTGCTTGATAGAGATAAGAAAATTGTGGCCTTTTCTTTCTGACCGATCTTCAGTCAGTCTTCATTTGATAAAGACCCTTTACCCTTGGTTTTTCCAAGTAATGCAAGTTGCAAATCCTTCTTGATAAGCAAAGATTCTATCCGCACTTTCCATAACCTAAAGTTCTACCTTGAAAACATTTCATCCATGACGTCTACAAATCCTCACCGATTTCCAAAAAATTGAATGAACTTAACCCACTCTGATACCAATTGTTGAAAGTAAATTGTAGACAAAAATAAATTAAAACATAATAGAAAATAATAGATGAAAACACAACGATAGAGACACATGAATTATAGTGGTTCATCCAGCTATTTTGGATTACATCCACTTTACAAATAGGGCATATCTCTTTTATTAAAATACAGTTTGTTCGTAATTACACAACAGCTCTCAGTTCCGTACATTTTAGATTGCATGGCCAAACATCTTCATAGCATCTGCGGAAGATAGGGAATCTGACGATTACAAACAGAAGGTGAAGATTATGCTTCACAGTCTATGGAGTTGTTATATGGTAGAGCTGTTACAGAATGAAACACCAGTACAAAATAAAATATTATAAAACTAAAGAGCTTACGTAATGGAATCATAATCCTCTATCATTTTCTCCACCATCTTAAATTGTTATCTTAGCCGCCCTTTGGATCTAATATCTGTAGTTTCCTTTCAATTTATGTTAGGACGGTGTTTTAAAAATGTAGTGTTTGTAATGGTGATTTTTCAAGAACACGCAAATATATTTTTTAAAAATGTAGTGTTTGTAATGGTGAATTTGTTAGTGCTGTTAACTATTTGTTTCAGCCGTAATTTATGTGCATATGTTTTGCATGCACTATTTGCGCTAAGTTAACTAAGGAATAGTTTAGTTAAGACTGCCTCTTCCCTGCGAGTTATGTTCAATGAATTTCTCCACAACTCTTGTTTATGTGGTGGTTAAAATTGTATAAGATATGTAAGCACTTTCAATTTATTAATATGAAATTTTATTTTCATTCTGAGTAGCTCTATTTTTCTTGATTATTTGCAATGCTCTGTTTTTCTTATTAGCTGCTTTGTTATGATTATTTCTTTGTATCTCTGCAAAGTTTTCTTTATTTTCCTTCTAGTTGATCTATGCAGCTATAGCTGCAAATTTCTACATGGTATCAAAGCAAGGTTCTAGGAAGGAGATGTAAGTTTTTTTTTGTAGGTTCTAAAGATCAGATCGGTTGCAGGGAATGGAGTTTTCAGCCTCTGCTCTTCTCACGCCATACAACTATTTCGAATGGAAGCCAAAGATTTTACTTCAGCTTAGAAGTAAAGACTTGTATCGAATAGTCATGGCCAAAGAGGTTGAACCCAATTCAGCAATTGAGAAGTCTAAATATTTCAACTGAATGGATGAATCCTTTGGTCTACTATGTTTATCCATCTCTCCAAAATTATTGTTTCATGTCAAAGCATGCACAACTCCAAACCAGGTTTGGACTACATTGGAGAGTCCTTTTTAGAAGCAAGATGAGATGCGGGGTCACATCTTTGAAAATGAACTCAACTCATTAGATCTGAGTAGTTTTGAGAATATTCAAGACTTCTTCACAAAGTTCAAGGCTTCATTACTTCAGTTGAAAGAATGTGGAATTGACAAATCCACACATGAAAGAAAATTGATCCTTTCTATTTTGTCAAAATTGGGCCCACAATATGCTATGTTTGTCTTTTCTTTTCACACAATTAGGCTTACAATGGGAAGTAGTTGGAAGATGCCCACTCTTGATGCTTTCATTGAGTCTTTGATACATGAGCAAGATAAGCTCATAAAGATGGGTAATTTAAAAACTTCCAAATCTCACACTCTTGTTGTGCATATGAGTGAGAAGAATTTAGAATCTAATCCACACTCTAAGACAACTAAGAAGCCAGGTGAGCCTTGCAATTTTTGTGGCAAGGTGGGACATGCTGTCAATAGATGTTGGATGAGACTAGAGGCTTTAGAGAAGGCTATGCAGCAGCATCAAATTTCGGCCCTTGAGTCTTCTTCATCGTAGACAAGCCAAGGTCATGCTCTTACTACATGGGCCTTGCCTTCATTTCCTCTTTAGTGACATTGGTTTCAATGGACCTGTCATGCCTCTTCATGCTAATGCTTCTTTGGTTCCATATTTGATCAATTTTCTTTTTTGACATTTGACACCTGTATTTTCAACTAGCAAATTGTTCTTGCATGGTTGAGTAGTGTCGTTAGGGTCACTTGTATAGATTTATGTGTCATTTGCATCCTTGACTGGTAGATGTTTTTCCCTTGTTTGCCATCTATTCTTTGCTTGAGGGAGCTATGTAGATTATTGTCCTCTGTATCTTCGATTGACAGATGTTTTGCCTTAGTTTGTTATCTGCTCATTGTTCGAGTAGTGTCATTGGGGGCACTTATGCAGATTGATCCTGATCTTTTGTTTGGTTTCCGAGAAATCTCTTCATTCAGCACTATGGCGGTTATCTTTTGACAGATGTCCAAAGTTTTCTTATTACAAAGGATTTTCAATTCTTCTCTTGTTGTTTTTGAGGGGGGGTTTTGTTCCCATTGGGTTTTCCCTCTTTCCTCTTTCCTTTCATTAATTTTTTTTTTCTCCTTAGTTATACTTAAGAGGGGGTGTTAGTACTGTTAACTATTTGTTTCAGCTGTAATTTATGTGCATATGTTTTACATACACTATTTGCGCTAAGTTAACTAAGGAATAGTTTAGTTAAGACTGCCTCTTCCCTCTTCCCTGTGAGGTCTGTTCAATGAATTTCTCCACAACTCTTGTTTATGCGGTGGTTAAAATTGTATAAGATATGTTAGCACTTTCAATTTATTAATATGAAATTTTATTTTCATTCTGAGCAGCTCTGTTTTTCTTGATTATTTGCAATGTTCTGTTTTTCTTATTAGCTGCTTTGTTTTGATTATTTCTCTGTATCTTTGCAAAGTTTTCTTTATTTTCCTTCAACTATTTCTACAGAATTTCCAAAAACACGCAAATATATTTTTTTCGCTAAGATTTAATCTTCGTTTGGTGGACAATAAATAAGAAGTATAATATTTTAAAACAAGTCAAACTACATTAGTAAATAGTGTCTATCAGTCTCCAAGAATTTTTTTTAAAAAAACTTCGCACTATCTTCAAATTATTGTTCAAATAATTATTAAAGCATCTTCAAATACCATAAACAAAAAAAAAGTGTTCACCTCATATAAAAAATGAAAAAAAGGAGCCAATGCCTACCAACCATATTTACATTGGAGAAAACTACAAATTCCAAACAATAGACATGGCTGAAATCATAGCCCAATACACTTGCGTATCTGAAAGATGCACTACATAAAACCTAGCTTAGCTTCCAACCTCATTTCTGATTTAAAAAATAAAAAACTAGAAAGAATAATACATTAATGTCAAACTCCGCGTCTATGGCTCGGATTAAAACAAAAATTAGCTTAGCTTCCAACGTCATTTCAATTAAACAAAACACAGAGGTAAATACGTTAATGTCAAACTCCGTGTGTATGGTGGAAGACAAGGTCTTATTCTGGAAGACAAGGCCTTATTCTTAATTTTTATTCAGCATGTGCGATTTTTTTATTCGTACACGCAAAAAACCATTCATATATATACTATTTCCCCATCGACGAAGACTACCAGTATTGAGCAAATACATACTCGTAAACCAGATGAGCAGAAGCAGAGAACTTCAACACAGAGGTCGCGTTATGAGTGAAATAGATGTGGAATTTCAGGAAATAAGAGGATTTGTACATCTGGGTTTCCAGTTTAACAAGGAGCAACTGAGCCCTAAATTATTAAATGTTATTCCTGGGCTGAAGCATTTCATTATTACTACCGAATAGAATTTGCCATCACCAAACGGGGAGAAAGGAGAAGCTATGAAAGAGCGCCTCAAATTGTGGGCTCGCTCTGTGGCTTCCACTCTTGAAAGATAATAACACTAGTTAATCATTATCATGTTTCTGTTTAGCCACAAAATGATTTGATAGAGAATTATTAACCAAAGCACTAACTGCTGTAATTTTTGGACTCTCTCGTTTCCTTGTAATATGAAGATTGAGATTAAAATGATCACGTTTGATATATCTAGCTATTCATTTATTTTTGGACAAATAGTTTGAATCTTTATATTGTTAGTGCAAATTATGTCAGCATATTTCGGGAGAATTGATATTTATATATCAGTTTATAGTTTATAGGTTATCCAGTTGTACAAATTCAAAATTGTACAAAAGCTTTAGAGTTAAATGACAAGAAGTTTGCATATGTCGGCACTGCAAAAATGAGTATAAACTTAAACTAAGCACAGATTATTTTCCAGATTGTCTCGATATAGTCATACTTAATAACTCCAAAATAGACCAACTCTTTATGTAACGTTATTAAGTGTTATTTCTCTTCTTCTAATAACTATTTAAAACTGGAAGCTTCCACCAAATCTGAAAATAGTTGCATTTCTACCTGTCAGAGCATTACTAAATAGAAAGCATTGACACGCTTTTCACATTTCTTTTTCTTTCCCTTATTTTGTGTTGGGCTAATTAGGAGACACTTATGCCCAAACCATCCACATTTGCATCATTTTTCTATGGCTAACAATCTTGCATTCATTTATCATTCAATGACATAAAAAGTACTGCATCAACACCTTATAATATTATGCCTATTGTATCTAGTAACTTGTTCCAAATTGTTAAATCCATTGAAAGTATCACTAATATGTGAAAATGAAAAACTAATGAACTTTCCTTCCATATAAAATTTCAATTGTGCTTTTAAGCACCTTCAATTTAAATACATAAAGCCAAACAAATATATGAAGGCAAAAATTTTAAGGCAAAAGATCACAAGTTTGCTAAAAGAAAACATAGCTCAAATTCCAGATTGGCAGAGATATAATATTTAACAACCGCAAAACAGACCAACTCTTTATGTAAGATTATTAAATTTTATTTCTCCTCTTCGAATACCTATATAAGATTAGAAGGTAGCACTAAATTTTGAAACAACCCATCATGCGGAAAATAGCAGCAATTTCTACCTACCTTAATATAATATTAAGTAGAAGCCAAGAGAAATGCTTCTCAAATTTGTTTCACTTATTTTGTGTGCTGCTTAAAGAGACACGTATGTCTCCTCACAAATCAATTATACCTCCATTTATACTTCTCTACATTTCCATAGATAGATAGTGATGATTATAATATCAGGATAGTTTAATTACCTTCAATTTGAGGTAAAATTGTGTTAGTCTTTTATTTCATTTTATCTTATAAAAATATCTGTTTTGAATTCTCCAAGTAAAATAAAGTTGTGATCAAGAAATAATTTTTAAAATTAAAATATTGTGAGCATATTGAAATGATTTTTTTTTAATTTGAAGATTGTTTGTTGAGTTTCTTATTGTTGCATATGGTTTTTTAAACTACTTACATTGTTTTTTATATAAAAGTTTTCTATTTCAAACTTTTAAAAACTATTATTTTGGAATTACTAAAGATGAAATGTCATTCAATTATTGATTATATCATCAAGATACAATATCTAACCAAACCTCACAAATGCCTTCTCAATATGTTTTCATAACTACTAATAACCTAAAACTATATAGAAATAAATAATCAATATAACTAAAATCAAAATATTCAACAATAAAACTAACATATAACAATAAAATTTAAAATTTTGAAATTACAAAACAAATCATAATTTTAAATTTAAAAATAAATACAAATATACAATGTTATAAAAAAACAAAAAACTTACAAAATTAAAACCAATATTTAACTAACACAAGAAATAGATTTTTTAATGTAATCAAATTAAAAATAAATTATACATTAAATGGAACTCTTAACAATATATTTAGGACAATAACCTGAATAATATAAAATAAAAGTTTAAAAGTGCAGAACATACAGTTTCATGCAGATCAAGTGGAAACACTCCGATCTCAAGTGTCCATAAAATGGGAGTTTGTGGGAAAGAAAGAAAAAAATTCCCACACTATATCGGCCAGTCTTCACGAAATATTAATTAAGAGGTCTCATGCTTCTTGCATTTTTCATTTGGACGTCTATACGTATCTCTTATTACACACAGGCTTGGAATTTGATGATTGTATTGGTCGTTTTTCTACTTTTAAACTGGATATGATAGATCGAAAACTTATTGGACTGTATAGATTGACAGATTAATTTTTCATAAAACGATTAATATGACATTTAAATTTATTAATAAACTGTCACAATTTATTATATAAAATTAAATTTATGTGATTGCGTCAAAATAAAATTCTAAATCCTAAATTGTTTATGTGATTGCCTCAAAATAAAATTCTAAATCCTAAATTGTTTATGTGATTGCCTCAAAATAAAATTCTAAATTTTTTTCTTGATCGAGGCATAATATAACATTTTTTTCAGTCCTCATGCATATACACACGCTCTCCGCATACATATATTAAAAAAAAATAAAGCCAGAGAAAGTTATTAATGATTGGTAGACCTAATGTTTATCAATTGGAGTAAACTACAAATTTCAAAGCATACACACGGCTGAAATCACAGCACAACGCAGTTTGAGATGAGCATCTTAAAAATCCACTTCCATAGAAATCAACTAGTGTGAACAAATCTTGAATTCTCAACGTCATTTACGACGATCTCAAAAAAGGGGAATTCTTTAATGTCAATGTCCTCATTCTTAATATTTTTCAGCACGTGCGATATCTCGTACACGGATAAAACCATTCATATATCTATACTTTCCCTATCGACGAGGAATAGTAGCAGGATTGAATAGAAACGCCTGAATAATACATACTCATAATACGGATGAGCAGAAGCAGAGAACTTCATTACAGAGATGCTTCATTACAGAGATGACGGTATGAGGGAAATAAATGTGGAATTTCAAGAAATAAGAGGATTTGTACATCTGGGTTTCAGTTTAACAACGACCAACTAAGCCCAAGATTAGTAAATGTTATTCCCGGGCTGAAGAATTTAATTATTACTACCCATGAAAGATTGCCTTCGCCAAATGGGGAGAAAGGAGAAGATATGAAAGAGCGCCTCAAACTGTGGGCTCGTGCTGTGGCTTCCAATCTCAACTCATAACAGCAACTAAATCAGTATCATGTGTCAGTTTCCCCCCCAAAAAATAGTTTGATAAAGAATTAAATTTCAGTATTTTTTTTTAATTAACTATATGGATATCAAAATCAAAATACAGCAAAAGTATATGGGGAAGGCCCAACGTCAAGAACAAGAGTTTACGGAGTATTTTTCGAGTAGTTACAAAATATAGAAAATCAAGTTAAGACAGAATATCATTGTGGTTCTCGACCTAGGCTGTCCAACCTCGGGGCCCTCCATCCAGATAATATTTTTCTTTTCCTGTATTTGAGAGAGCATGCAGATTTGTTGATTGGTCGCATTCTTGCTTTTGTTGACCTTCTTGGTGAGTTTCTTCAAAATTGGCAAAGTTGTCAATATGGCTCCTTCAGTCATAACCATACTTAAGCTCGTACACGAACATGGTGGAGTGACCAACTAGAATAAATCTTCTAAGTTTCTTTCTATCCAAAGTCATATTCACGTTCACCTCTGAGGAAATTTTGAAATATGTGACTTTTCTAAAAAAACTCAATAAGGGACCTGGGGGAATCTTGATACTTTTCTTTGTTTCTGCACTTCCAAATCTGCCAAAAAATGTTAGAGGATAACATATTCCAGAAAATAATCATATAATTTTTAACACCATCAATATGAGTAGCAATTTCAAAGATATTCACAAAAATAGGATAATTGATTCCAAACATATGCCAAATACTTGCGGCAAAAGAGCAATCAAAGAAGATATGTCTACTAGTGTAGAGCAATTCAAATATTTTAGTATTTGACAATTCTGTTGCTGGAACTAAATAATGATGGAATTGTCAAATTTGAATATTTGACAATCCTAAAAGTTTTAAATCTAGAAAATAGTTTTTGGAATATGGCTAGAATGGTTTGGTTCACCTAGAATTCAATTCATAATGAGAAGATAAAAAATGTTGTTTGCATATGGATTTCAAAATATTATAAATTTTTCCTTACCCCCAATTCCCATTTAAGTGGAATTGGAATTGATTTTTCAATTCCACCTATTTAGATGGAAGATTCAAATGCTAGTTTGGGGGGTAAATAGGAATTAACAAATCCCTATTCCAATTTCATGTTTTGAACACAAACATAAAAAAATGTCAATTCCAAAATTTGACAATCCCAATTCCATTCTAATTCCAACAACAAACGAACCCTAACTGCTATAATTATTGAGCTTTCTATCTTTGCCCTCTAAAATGAGGATTGAGCTTGAATTGATCACGTGTGATACAGTTTTCTATTGAATTTCTTTGGAGAAATACTTTGAATCTGTATAAATGTTTTTGCAAACTATGTCCAGGAGAATTGATATCTATACATTTCATATTCCACATGATTCAATTTACATGATTTCTTCAGCATTTGTATAATTTACCCTTACTACCAAATGTGATATATTAATTATTGGATTAGACCATATAATTTTAAAAAAAATTATTTTACTGGTTGCTATGGAGTTATAGCTCAAAATTAAACTGATAAAGTTGAATATGTTCTTAAAAGCTAGACATCTAATTGCAAAACAGACACATAATAGAACAATTAACAAATACAATAAAATTAGTAGTGGAAAGAGGATTGATCATTTGGTCATTGCTTCGAACTGATAAGAGTGTCGTCTTCTCCCTCTTATAGCTAACAATCCTACATTCGTACATCGTTCAATGATATAAAAAAACAATGCATCAAAATCTATAATATTATGCCGAGTATATCTGCTAACTTGATACAAATTGTAAAATTAATTGAAAGTTTTACTAATATGTGATGATGGAAAACTAAGAGTTTCCTTCCATACCAAATTTCAATTGTACTTTTAAACACCATTATCTAAATGCATACGGTCAAACGAATTTATGAAGAACTAATTCGAATATATGAAGAACTTTCAAAATTCTAACAAAATAAAAAATAAAAAATTGAAGTTAAAGATCGGCACTCCAGAAATGAGTTAAAACAAGAACCAAGCACATATCATTTTCTAGTTTGTCAGAATAGTCATACTTGATAACTACCAAACTTACGACACTTTATGCAAGTTATTAAATGCTATTTCTCCTCTTCGAGTAGTTATTTGAGATTGGAAGGTAACACAAAATCCGGCGCTAGTTTTTAGTACTAGTTAGAATTCTATCAATTCAAAAATATAAAAACGATTCAAATTCAAATTCTTTCATTTAATTAAAAAAAATTCTTTATTACATGTTGAGAAAGTGTACATGTATGATCGAAGGAAGATCATCAACTTACATAATAACAATTAAGTTCGCTTGCAAATTTAATAGACGCACAAAGCCCTTTCTAATAAAAAGTTCCAATATTTTGTTTATATTGATTAATATATATATTTTTGATATAAACTAATAATCTAAATTTGTTGGAATAATCTCAACTACCCACTTCTTCCGTAATTTTTTCGAGACCACTCTCATGTGCCAAGTCACTTCTTCCAGCTTGTCCATTTCCTTTGGACATTGCGTGAGATACATTTTGATTTAATCTTAATTGTAAATCTTTTTCTCTTCTTTTCGGGGCACATTCGATGTATATTTGGGACAACTCTTTTTAATTTTAAAAATCTTTTTGTATGGAGCTATAGAATAGAGCTCTCTGGTAATGAAATGAAATATTTTTGTATGTTTTATATATATGCAAATATATGATTATTGTCTGTTGTTTTATTTTTCTGGGAATGCTCTGTTTTTGTATTTCTCTGCATCTATCAACAAGTGGTATCAGAGCCTAAGGTTTCTCAAAAAGAGTTGTTGAAGGAAATATTTAGCAGAAGCTAAGAGTTCCAGCAAAGGTATTCAAACAATGAGTGCCTTCTTTTGTTCTCAAGATATTTGAGATCTAGTGGAGAATGGTTACCCACAACCAGTTGTAGCAACATACAATGCTCTAACTCAAGAAGAGAAGGATTTATTGAGAGATAATAGGAAGAAGGATTCAAAAGCTCTATTCTACATTTTTCAAGTAGTGCATGAGAGTATTTTTCCAAGGATTGTAGCAGCAACTAAGTCCAAGCAAGCATGGGATATCCTCCAAACAACATTTCAAGGAATGGAAAAGGTGAAAACAACAAAGCTACAAATGCTAAGAAGGGATTTTGAAACAATTTTCATGAAGGAACCAGATTCAATAGACTCCTTTTTCACACAAGTGATGGGTTTAGTCAATCAAATTAGATCTCATGGTGAGACAATAGAAGATAGAAGAATTATTGAAAAGATTTTGAGGATTTTACGTGCAAGATTTGAATCCATAGTTGTGGCCATAGAGGAGACAAAGAATCTCTCACAATTCTTAGTTGATGAGCTTAATGCATCTCTTATTTCTCATGAGCTTAGGCTTAGTAGGTCAACAAGTTAATCAGTAGAGCATGCATTCAAGACACAAGCTTCAATCAGCCATGGAAGAGGTAGAGGAAGAACAAATTTCAGAGGTAGAGGAAGAAATTCATATAGAGGTGGAAGAAGTAGCCCATCAAGTTCAAGTGGAAGAGGTAGCAGCTAATACCCAAGTCACAATGAAACTCAAAATCAGCCTCAAGGCCAAAGGTATGACAAGTCTCAAATCCAATGTCACTATTGTAAAAAGCATGGGCATTATTCAAATGACTATAGGAAGAAGCAATATGATTTTAACAAACAAAATGCAAATTTTACAAAAGAAAATCAAAACAAAAAATCAGAACAAAACACAATATTTTTGTCTTGCAATGTAGCACAAGAAAATGAAAAAGATGTATGGTTTTTAGACTCAGGCTGTAGCAACCACATGAAATGGAATTTAGAGATGTTTTCAAGCTTAGAGGAAAATATTAAATTTGATGTCACTTTAGGGAATGATGATAAGGTGGCAGTTAAAGGAAAAGGGGATATCAACATTTTAACTAAGAAGGGGGAGAAAAAAAAAAAATTCTGATGTTTATTTTGTTCCCGGTTTAAAGCATAATTTCATGAGTATTGGCCAACTTGTTCAAAAGGGGTTTAGAGTATCTTT
Organism: Chamaecyparis obtusa; assembly: GCA_027943335.1. Lineage (NCBI taxonomy): Eukaryota > Viridiplantae > Streptophyta > Pinopsida > Cupressales > Cupressaceae > Chamaecyparis > Chamaecyparis obtusa. The sequence continues at coordinate 20,132 of BSBK01007245.1, read as the reverse complement.
AAAAAATGGAGAGTGCACAATTTTAGATAAATTTTCAAGTAATCAGCACATTGCCAAGGTTCAAATGACAAACAACAGAATGTTTCCCTTAAAGATTAAGCCGTATTTAAATGTAGATTTTTCTCAAGCATACCTGGCAATGAACTCACAAGAGGGTAAAAGAGAACTTATTTTTGTCACTCAAACGATATTTCAAGCAAAAATAAAAGATGAAAATTGGCTTTGGCATCTAAGATTTAGGCATTTAAACTTTGGAGGCCTAAATTTGCTTCATAGGAAAAGCATGGTGAAAGGATTTCCTTTAATAGAAAAATTGGAAAGAGTATGTGAATGGTGCATCTTGGGAAAGTAACATAAAGAATCATTTCCAGTAGGTAAGTCAATGAGGGAAAAAGAACATTTAGAAATTGTTCATTCAGATTTGTGTGAGCCAATGCAAACACCTTCAATTGTTGGAAGATTTTATTTTTTGACATTCATTGATGATTACTCAAGAAAAATATGGGTTTACTTTCTAAAGCATAAAAGTGAAGTGTTTGAATATTTTTGTCAATTCAAAGCTCTTGTTGAAAAGAAAAGTGGTCAATACATCAAAGCATTGAGAACAGATAGAGGTGGTGAATACATCTCAAATGATTTTCTAAGATTTTGCAAAGATATAGAATTCACAAGCAATTCACAACTAGATACACACCTCAACAAAATGGGGTAATTGAAAGAAAAAATAGAACAATCATGGAAATGGCTAGAAGCATGTTAAAAGAAAAACATTTGTCAAATGAATATTGGGCTGAAGCTGTTTCATGTGCAACTTATATAATAAATAGATGTCCAGCAAAAAGTGTCAAGAATGTGATTCCAGAAGAAGCATGGAGTGGAAGAAAATATAATATTTCTCATATGAGAGTTTTTGGATGTGTGGCATATGCACATGTGCCAAATGAGTTAAGAGAAAATTTAAATAAAAAAGGAAAAAAATGCATATTTGTTGGATATAGTGATGAATCAAAGGCTTACAAGTTGTATAATCCAATAACAAAGAAGGTTATAATCAACATAGATGTGCATTTCATAGAAGAAGCATGGGATGGAAGTGTAAAAAAAATAGTCAACATAATAGCAAGCATACCACAAGAGGAAAATAATTTTTTTATACCAGCAAACACTTCTTGAAATGTGACTCTTCCACACCCATTCAAGCTCAACAAAGTGGTCCACAAATGACACCATCATCAAGTGTAAGGTCAACCTCTTGTATACAATCAAGCACTCCCACAAGTGGACAAAAAATACCATCTACAAGTGGTCATCAAGGTGCTGGACCATCAAGTCCACATTCGATTGGTTCTACATCAAGTGACATGTCAAATCCTACATTGGCAAGCCTTAGGAGACAAACAATTAGAACTATTAGAGACATTTATGAGAAAAATGAAGGTGAGAATAATGCTGATTCAATTTCTCTTTATGCTTTATATTCACAAGTAGATGATCCAATTCATTTTGAAGATGCAATTAAAGATGAAAAATGGGTATATGCAATGGATGAAGAAATTGATGCAATTGAAAAGAATCAAACATGGGAGTTAGTGAGCCTTCCAAAAGGAAAAGATGTCATAGGAGTAAAGTGGGTTTACAAAACTAAGTTGAATGCAAATGGTGATGTGCAAAAACATAAGACAAGGCTAGTTGCTAAAGGTTATTCACAACAACATGAAATTGATTACAATGAGATATTTGCTCCCATAGCCTGATTAGACACTATAAGAATGACACTTTCCATAGAAACTAAAAATAAATGGCCTATTTATCAAATGGATTTAAAATCAACATTCTTGAATGGCTATCTTAAGGAAAAAGTATATGTGGAACAACCACTTGGATATGAGATTTTAGGTCAAGAAGATAAAGTCTACAAACTGAAAAAGGAATTGTATGGTCTCAAGAAAGCTCCAAGAGCTTGGTACAGTAGAATTGATTTATATCTTTTACAAAATGGTTTCGATAGGTGCAATAGTGAGCCTACGTTGTACATAAAGATGGATGAAAAATGTCAAATTCTAATTGTATATTTGTATGTTGATGATTTTATATTCACAGATGACTTATCAATTGACTTATTTAAAGAAGCTATGAAATTTTTTTTTGAAATGACTGATTTGGGACTCATAAAATACTTCTTAGGCATTGAGGTCAATCAAAATGAAAATGGAATATTCATCTCTCAAGAAAAGTATGGAAGTGATATTTTGAAAAGGTTCAATATGATGAATTGCAAACAAGCACCAGCACCAATTATCATAGGTTTGAAATTAAGCAAGGATGATGATGGAGCCAACATCGATCCAACTCTATATAAAAGACTTCTTGATAGCCTTATGTATTTAACAGCCACAAGGTCAGACATAATGTTTTGGGTAAGTTTGATTTCAAGGTTCATAGAGACTCCATAAGAATCACACTAGAAAGTAGGTAAAAGCATTTTAAGGTATGTGAGTGGAACAAGGAATTATGGCATTCAATATTCAACTACAAATGATTTCAAGCTCATAGGATATATTGATAGTGATTGTGCTGGGAGTATTGATGATAGAAGGAGTACATCCAATTATGTATTTCATTTTGGCACCGGTGTAGTATCATGGGCTTCAAAGAAACAACCAATAGTCACACTTTCATCTGCTGAAGCATAGTACATAGCAGCAACATGGGCATCATGTCAAGCTATATGGATGAGAAGAGTGTTGAAAGAGTTGAAACATGAACAAGAAGATGCAACGAAGATCTATTGTAACAAAAATTCAGCCATAGCATTGTCTAAGAATCTAGTTTTCACAAGAGGAGCAAACATATAGATACAAGATATCATTTTATTAGAGAACTAATCAACAATGGAGAAATATTTTTAGAATTTTGCAGGTCTAAAGATCAACGTGCAGATATTTTTACCAAGACATTAGGAAAGAAAATTTTTATCTTTCAAAGAGATCATTTAGGATTTATAGATGGTAGTAGTTGTGATTAAGTGGGAGTGTTGGAATAATCCCAACTACCCACTTCCTCCGTAATTTTCTCCAACCCACTCTCATGTGCCAAGTCACTTCTTCCATCTTGTCCATCTCCTTTGGACATTGCGTGAGACACATTTTGATTTAATCTTAATTGCAAATCTTTTGTCGTAGATCATTTTGTTGGCTATTCAATCAACATTTACTTGTATTTAAGATTTTAGGTTTCCCTTCTTTTTGGGGTACATTCGATGTATATTTGGGAAAACTCTTTTTAATTTTAAAAATATTTTTGTATGGAGCTGCAGAACAGAGCTCTCTAATAAAGAAATAAAATATTTCTATATGTTTTATATATATGCAAATATATGATTACTGTCTGCTATTTTGTTTTTCTGGGAATGCTCTATTTTTGTATTTCTCTACCTCTGTCAACAAAACTTATATACAAATACATACTCAAAATAACCAAACTCAAAATATTTAACACATAAATCAACATATAAGAATCAAATTTTAGAAAAAAGATATTACAAAAGAAAATTTTAGAAAAAGGGATATTATTAATTAGAAAATCTTGTGTGTTTTGTACACGCTTTACACATTTCTCATTGTGTTGTCTACATGTATCCTTCAAATGAGATGAAATCAACGAAAGACAAAAAAAATTGTACCTTATCACAAATCAGTAGTCCTAAAAATCATAATTTTATTTATAAATTGCTCAATGACAGTAAAGCATAGCATAGAAAAAAGCAACTTACATATATGAGAAACACATAAAAACTTCAAATAGAGGCCCCATAATGAGTAAAACAGATGAGTTTGAAGAAATAAGAGGATTCATAGAACTGGGATTCCAATTTAAAAGATGAACTGAGTCCAAGATTACTAAATAGTGTTCACAGAATGAGGCATCTAGCCATGAGAGATTATCATTTCCAAATGGTGAAAAGGGAGAAAATAAAAGAGTTTCTCAAGCTATGGGCTAATTGTGTGGCTTCCACTCTACACTATTATTAACACTCAAACAATTATCATATTTATGTTTCAACACAAGGAATTTGATAGATAGACATTTTTGTTTCTCCACTATGATTGTTGTGATTAGGAAATTTGGTGTCTTTGCCTTATCACATGATTTTCATGGATAAATGAATGATCACATCTAAAATTCATTGTTTGTACATTTTATGAAAAATAATTTAATCGTACAAAAAATATAATAGAAAATGCCACTTGTGGTCAATTTGAGACAATCAACTACAAATTATTGATGATCGTGTTCTCAATTGGACTACTAATAGAATAATAGCCAGGGACACGCATGAAATTCTATCCAAAGCACATATAGAATAATCATCAAGAAATTAGTACTGTGTAGGTCACAACATATCAATTCAAAAAAACAAATTAAGAAAAGCATATACCAATAGATAAAAGGGATATACCAACAAGAATTTTGTGAGATGAAATGAAGAGACCAATGATCATAAGCAACAACCTTCCATCCAATTATTTTTATAACTACATTTTTACATGATCAACATTAAACAAATTGAAGGAAGCTATACCATAGGAACTTTGTAAATAACATCTATATACAGTTATTCCAATCATTCATTCCATTTATTAGTTCCTATTCAAGATTTTACTTGAACTATGTAAGTGGCAAGACACTACACTTGATATGCAATTTCAAGGGAAAAGAATTGTTTTCATTCCCCCAAAATCTTATCCAGTTATTTACTTCAACAAATATTGCTAAGATAGACATCTCTTCCATATTAAGAAAGGACCCACATGAACATTACAAGTCTCCTTCTTAAAACCAAAACACCCAAAACACCATCTCAAAAGCCTGCTAAACCATCCCATTGCTCTTGCGATTATTCTCTTTATATAATGAAATTATATGTATTGAATACACTTACAGTCATCAAAATTCAATGCACTATAATGTCACTTTAGCAGCTACCAATTTGTCATGCCCTATTTTTTTAACTTCATACAACACTGCACCTTTCTCATTGTAAAGTACAACTGTGTACATTCTATTCTCCACGCAAGACACATGTCTTTAAAATACCATGACGAAGTAAATGATTGAGTAAATATATTATAAAACTTGCATCACTATAGTCAAACAAAAAGAGAGAGTTTTGTAAGGCTCCAAACTATATTTTGTTTACACACGTCAGCATTCAAAACTAAGCCTAACAATCGGGTAAAAGCACAATAAGCTGTCACCCTTTTACAAAGGAAGAGGCTAACAACACCAAAACGAAAAAACTTCAAGGGCATAAAAGTCACATTTCTATTTAGAATTTGAAGATGATGTAAATTGATGAAATGTGTGAAATAGGATGAATTTTATGCCTATAATTTTTTAAAATTATTTTGGACATAAATTAATATATTTTTTAAATTTTTAAAGTCTATTTTTCATGTCCTGAAAATACAGCAAATCAGGGGGTTTACCTCCCGTCAAATAATTATAAGTAAGAGATTGTTTTTTCTTCCAATTTCAAAATATGTTTTAGATGACATGTATACCTAGTGCAACAAAAAGGAAAGAAGTGTTTTCGATCTATAATTTGCCCGTTATAAGTATTCAAAGTACAACTTACACGAAATCAGTAGTTTTTATCTCCCGCCACTTTTCAGCTATCAAAATTTTTCTAAAATTAAAATAAATTATATATTCTTGAAGAAGATTCTCTTCTCTAGTGCATCATATAATTTTAATTTTTTTTTTAATTGATTTACTATTTTTTTTAATTTATCGAATTGGCAACTTCTCAAAGCTTTATATACCTACATGTGGTTTTTTACAAATTTGTTTAACATTTTCCAATTGAAATTATATAAAATTTATATTTTTGAATTGTAATTCCGAGATCTACAAAAGGGTAGTTTTAGTTTTTTCAAATTTTTAATTTGCAGAAGAGAAAAAAACACCACAAGTGCAAATTGTGTTTTTTAAGTTTTGGCTGCCAAGTTGGCATGCCACTTAGGATGACTCGGCCGAGTGGGACTCGGCCGAGTGGTACTCGGCCGAGTGGGACTCAGCCGAGTCCCCTCAAGTCATCGGCCCCTCGCGACCGGTCGCGTGAGCGACCGGTCCTTTCAAACCGAAGGGTATATATGTGCATAATATTTAAAAAAATATATATATCAATTGCAAATTTACATTCTTATTTTAGGATATAAGGATATTTTGAAGCAAGAAGTCATTCTTTTGGAGAAGTTTCAAAGAAATTTTGATTTCGAAAGAGTTTGAAGACAAGTTTTTCAGTGACGAACTAGTAAAACAATAAAAAAAATCTTGCTTAAATATTTGAGCAATGGGAAATAAAAGGACTAGAACAAGTATGATCGTAAAAGGGATGACCAAATGAAAGGTCATACGAAACGTGTCCAAGAGAAACCAATGGATGTTGAAGAAGAACCTATCGCTGTAGAAGGTGCAACTCAACTAGGGGAGGATATTGGTAGTAGTCGAAGTATACATTTTTTTCCTACAATGCAGAATTTGATGGACATGAATGAGGAATCACTTATTAGTCAAATTGAACCGGAACACTTGGTACCTGAAAGCACTATTAAATTGCATCTCAAAAATATGTGGATGGAATATTTTGAGAGTAAATCTTTGGTGGGAAAAGCACAATTGTTTGCAAAGTTATTCGATCAAATCTGATGTATGGGTCATAAAATGGACTAGATGGTGATACACCTACACTCGTCCATGATCGAAGCATGTACCTACCCACACGATCAGATGAAAACTACTCAACCTGAGTCGCAATGGTGGCAATGCTAGAATACATATCTAAACGTGTGTCCTTAGCTGCAACCTGCCCAGCTCCAGTGTAGGCCTCCAAACCTTTTAGAAGAACCAAAAGGTTTTGACCCACCAATGCCCTCTTACTAGGGGGCTGTGGTATATCGGGTCGTCTACACTTATCCTGATATCTCCCCCGACCCTGACCAGCATGTGGAGGTAGATCTGTGTAGTCAACATCATAGCCCAAATGAAACTCTGCAAACAATTGTTTGCAGAAATATAGTGGCACCTCATCCTTTTGGGGCCACATATGATGTGCTGCTAACCATCTAGGATATATAAAGGGGGCCACTATGTCATCTGTACAAAAAGTGACCCTATATGCTCGAACCACCCTCTTATTGATGTAATGGGTGCCAAACATGTTCTTCAGCTGAGTGACTGAGACATCTGAATCAACTGTCCTCCAACCTACTGTCCCTATGACAGTGCTAGATAGGCTATGATAAAAAACATCAATCGATACATCATCATATGGATTGTATGATTCAGCCTTTTGAATCATACTCATGAGCTCAGTGCGTATAGCTGTCAATTTCTCCCTATTAGGGAGAGTAGTACTATTCTGCAGTGTTCGCTCTAATGCAGTCAGAGTGGCCTGCATCCTAGAGATAGTCTCATCTCTATGACTATCTCTAGCATGTGGGGCCTGGGTACTATTACAGTCTGAGGGAGCTCGTGATCCATGACTATCATGGACACTCTGATCTGAACCACTAGAAGCCATGAGTGATATGCACACAAAGGTAATATATATCTAGATCTAGATATAGATAAAAAATGCTCGCTGCAAGTAGGCACATGTGCACATATACATACATCCAAATGTTAGAAAATCAATTGATAAATATATATATATATATATATATATATATATATATATATATATATATATATATATATATATATATATCTACAAATTAATTTAAATAAATTAAAAATATCTAACTTTCAATTTGTACATGTGTTGTACAATACTTCAAGTAAACATGAAAACATTTTAAAAACTTCAAACAAACACACATGAACTAATTTTCAAATGCATTTTTACATAATATAAATTAAATTATATTAAATTAAACATTTAAATTCATGCATTTACATATGCACATGTGTAATATTTTTAAATATTTAAAAACATAATTTAAACTTGAAGGCATTTACACATGTATTCAATCATGGTAGTAGAACTAATTCATGTGCACGCGTATTTACTAATTTGAATGCATATTTACATGTACATATTTACTTTACACACATGACAAAAATTAATTTGTACAAATTTCCATAACTAGAGAGGGAAAAACATTATATTGAAATTAAATACTAAAAGAAATGGTGAAAATGTATAATAATTTGGAAAGGGGTTCATGGGTCTTAAGAGTCTTAAGAGTCTTAATTAGGTTGAAAGTAACCTGGTCTTATGGGTCTTATGAGCTCATCTTAAGGGTCTTATGAGATCGTCTTATGGTTCTTAACCTGGTCTTAAATGAGCTCATCTTAAGGGTCTTATGAGCTTGTCTTAAGGGTCCTATTGGGTATTAACCTTCTCTTAGAGGGACTTTGTAATGTTTGACTGTGTGATGATTACCACAATGTGTTATGGAACTTTCATAGGAAAATACTTTATCCTAAGTTTTAGATAGTATCAAAACCTTAGTTTGGTAACTTTAGGCAACTAAAAATAAAGATGACCTTATAATTAAGGTATCCTAGATATAATAAGAGTTAGGGCTTTATTCATTTTGATAAATAGGAATTTTCTTAGCAAAGGATGAAAATAATAGTTTTGATAATATCCAGCACTATACTTATTTAGACTAAAAAAAATGCATAGGGGAGTTTGATCATCCACGGGCCATGACAAATAGAATAAGGAAATATGACAATCTAGACCATGACTAAGATTAAAGAGAACTAATTGAATTGATTAAATAATATTGGCACTAGACAAAAATGTTTAATTACTCAATCTACTAACAATAATAAATCAATACAAAAGAAAAGTGTTAAGAGTTCAATGATAGCAAAGTGTTCAAACAAACAATACTATTTCAAATCAATTTAGTTGGCTACCTTGGCTTTATAGAAAGTTATATGATATTGATGGTATAGTTTTCTTGTGGCTTGATAATAATTAAATGATTAATTTTGTATTACAAAGTGTGACAAGTTAAAACACATTAGTATGCAAATGTTATCTAATAATTGTTATCAGATAACTATATAATTCTTAGGATTTACTATGACATCTTTCTTCATATTGCCTTTCCTGTCTCACAACTATAGGTCTTATAAAGATGAATGCCAATATCATGGTCCAACTCTAAAATATCAAAAAGAAAGTAATGCAATTTCAAAGATATATACTAAATATTTGGGCTAAATCAAAGAGTGTTACAATGGATAATGATACTTTATTTCAACATTTTTGTGACTATTATGTGTTTTGGTTATGCTAGTCTATTTTTTTTCTTTCCATTTATTGATATAGCATCTAGTCATTATTAAACTACTTTGTTCAATATTAAAAAACATGACAACTTAAAACTTAAGGATTAATTTATCAGGAGTCAACAATGAAATAAAATAAAAGTGCATGCTATAAAGAAAAGTTGTTTTAATATATAACTTGATCTAATGGCATGAAAATAATATAACTTGAACAATGATGATTATTGAATGCATAAGGTAAGTTGCTTACTACACTGTTTAGTCATTTAACCTAGGTAGCGGTTGCACTTGTCCTTGTCACTTGGGTCTTATTGGGTCTTAAGGGTCACATTAGGTCTTAAAGGTTTTAATTAGGTCTTATTGAGCCAAGTAAGGGTGAACTATTTTGACCTATTAAGTTCTATTAGGTCTTAAGTGGTCCTATTAGGTCTTAAGGGTCCTAATAGGTCATATTTAGTGGATGTTAAGTCTTGAAAGTGTTCCTATTAGGTCAGTAAGAGTAGATAGTCCATTATGTTTTAATTTTGATATTATTAAGTTAAATATTGGATCTTATAATTACATCCATCCTATTAGGTTTTAATGGTCTTGTTAAATGTCTCAAGGGTAGGTGGACTATTTAATGTTTTTAAACATTCCAGTTTACATTTTACTTAAATTATATATGTTTTCTATGTTTAAGTTTTATTTGTTAATTTTGTACATTTTTAAAAGTAAATACACTACATATTAAGAAAAGACTTTGTTTTACATATGAATATTAAAAAAATAATTAAAAAATATTTAAACAACATATATACATAAAAAATAACTAAAAAACACAAACAAAAAAAAATAAATCTACCTCTGACTCGGTCGAGTTGCACTATCACTCTTTAGCCGCTTTCCTTAGCCCCTCACTGTTCAAATGAGGGGATAAAACCATTGAGCGGGCTATTAGTAGTGCCTCGTAGACTCGGCCGAGTCCTACTCAGCCGAGTAGGACTCGGCCGAGTCTCCACAGCCACGTAGGTGCCACTCGGTGCCCCATGGCACCTCCCCTTCTTCGGCCGAGTAGGACTCGGCCGAGTTAGTCGGGTTAGCCAAAAGGGTGACACCCGATTGTGCTTTTACCCAATCATCACAAACAAGTGTTTCCAACCCTGCCCATAGAAGTTGTGTGTTCTCTTTCTTGGGAATCTGTGATTGCATCTACAAATCATTTGCATCTCCAATTACAGAGTGCAAAAAAAAACTTCTAATCAATATTTCAGATAAAAAAATTACAGATTGCAAAATAGAGGTAAGATAGGTTTTAGAAGTCTTTCAGTGATTTCCACTTTGGCACTAAATCAAATACTTTTCATACAGTCACCAGACAATAAAGAATTTTTTGTTCAACCTTGAATCATATATTTTGTTGTTATAGGGCTGTAGTAAACATAGTTGTAAAACATGTCTAGACTTCCATATTTTACCAGCAATGCATTCACAGTGATTTTATATATATAAATAAAAGAACCATTGATATTAGAACTAGAAATTGAAGTATAAATAGAATTCCATATTGTAACAATTTATTTTCACAATGCCAAACATGAAAACATGAAATGATAGAAGGGGAACACATGATTATCAAGTAGCACCTGGTATTGATGTGTCCTTATTTGGATTTTGTAATCTTACTATTTCAAAGACCTAATGATACCTAGTCAAGGTTGTGAGCTCTTTGTCTTTATGTGAGAGCCCCAGTGCTAGGAAATCCACCCTATCAATGTTCGAAAGACTCCCCTATTGACTAGTTTATAATCTTCTTCAAATGTGGTCAAGGTCTATAGCTTTCTTAGATGGCTCCAAATGTAATGTATGCGCAATGCTATGATCATTGTGACTTGGCAATTATGTGATATGATCAAATGCCTACTACTTTGGAACTTGTTAAGGGGGTCTTGTTAGTGCTACCAAGTTAGCTCACAAAAGTGGTTCCCACTTTTTGCCACGAAGAAAATTTGGCAATAAAAAAAAATTCCATCTTTGACTCTTTCGAATGAACTAGGGTCTTCATTCAAAGGTTCTCAGATTCATTTTAAAACATCTATGTGGCATTTTTTTAATGAACAGCTCCCTTTCATTCCAACATACCCATGCAACATGTTCAAAACGAAGGGGGCAGTTCGTTCGATAACCCCCTAGCCATAATTTTAAATAAATTAAAGCAGTGGGGATCATTTTCACTATTATTTTTTTCAACTTGTGGACCCCCAGTTGTTAGATTAAACCCAATGATGTCCTATTGTGACATCAACATCTCGTGACCATTTTTCTGCCTCGTCAAATCATCTTTCATATCAGGTATAGATTATTCTTCCTTTATTTGGTTTTTTTTAATTGTAAATTATTTGTTTTTCATATATCTTTAATAGTTTTTTTTTTCAGTAGTTGTTTTGTATTTTGTTAGATAATTTTACAAATCAATCGTTAGAAAATGTTAAAAAATATTAATTAGAATTTTTTTTTGAAAATTTTAGGAAACCCTAGTTAGAAAAATCAAGTCAGAAAACCGTAGTTAGAAAAACCAAACTAGAAAAACCCTAGTTAGAAAGCCCTAGCTAGAAAACCCTAGTTAGAAAAACATTTTAAAAATATTTCTTAAAATGTTTGTTTTTAAATTTTTTTAGTTAGATATATCTAAAAATTTTGTTGGAGTAAATAGTCTTACCGTTTACGAATTGCTTAAGTTTACTAAAGTACAATCATTAATTGGGTAGAAGGATATTGTTGAGTTCCTATTTGGACTCAAACTCATCCTAGAGGATATTGTTTGAGTTCTATTAGAACCCTCCTTTCTCTAGGTTGAGACACTTGTCTCAACCTTGTCCAAGCTTCATATCAGGTCTTGGTTATTTAAGAAGAGCTTATTGTACCCTTTGTATTCACCTCACACCTCATTATCTCAATTTAATAGAACTCTTGTGTTGACTCTCTTTGTTTTGGAGGATGTTTGTAGACTGGCTCCTAGGTATAGGATTAACTATCCTAACATGGTATCAGAGCCTACAGTCTATCATCTCCTTCCAGTCCTTGAGAGTTCATTTTTTTTAGTTTTCAGGTCCTGCATAGTTGTGGCAACTAAGACCTGTATTAATTTTTCTGTAAATCTTGTGTTAGTCAGATCATCGTATTTCCTTGTTTCCAAATCTGGTTTATTGCCTTCAAGTCTATGTTTGTGGAAAGTTTTACATTGATGGATCAAATATGTCCCTTGCCTAATGTGTTAGGCTTGAAGTCTTTTACTTGCACTCTTAGTTGTCATGCCATGTCATTAGCTCAAAGAACATATTTCATATTTGCTGATCTAATCTCCAAAATCAGTAACAGTGATCTAGTGGATGTGAGGCAATGTGTTTTCTCTAGGTGTTTATTTGTATATCATTTTAGCTTTCCTCATAGAACCCAGTTGCTTTTGGCATCTCATAGAACCTAGTTCTTCCTCTCATAGGTTCACATTCATTATGGAGGTTCGTAGTTAATGCTTCCAATCAACTTTTGTTCACTTTGTCATGGTGTGGCATGTGCAAAAGGGTGGCTCCACAAGGTTTTAAACTATATTTAACTATGCCCATCAATTTGTGGTTGATATCATTCCTATGTTTGCTATTGAATTCACAAGTTTCTTTGCATCAAGTGCTTTGACCTTTTTGTGTAGGGAAATTTCATTTCTTCTTAGCCATTTTGTACTTGTTCCTCTTGCATGATCTGTAGGAGGCGTATTATAATTCTACACATTCATTTTGGCTGAGTTTGGGAATCTTATCAAGCTCATGTGACTTGATATATTTGATTTCAAGTTGACCAATATTTATTGGTGAGTGTATCCATCTCATCTACAATTTGATTTTTGTTGTCCCTTATGTACATTTTAGTACTTGTGGTTATGAATTGGTGGCCCAACTTATTATATATGGGTAGTAATCTATCTTTTGTTGTAGTGGTCGTGACTTGCATTGAACGCTTTTGTTTTTGGTTAGGTCTTTTTTCCTTATCTTGTGCAATAATTAATAGCTTCTAAACTAGTCATCTTATTTAGATCAACACATTTATTGCTTGACTCATCCATTGGGCCTATTCATAGGTTGTATTTTTTAATTACATATCTAGGGCATGTTTCCATGAGTTTCTCAACTTGAACAACCAAAGTGGCTAGCGGTTTTCTCCTTTATTGGCATACAAATAGTTTATTGGTTGTTGTATTATCTCTATCACTTTGAAGATTTGGTTCAGCATTGACTGGAAGCACGATTTTCAAAAGAGGTTGACATTTTTCTATGGTTTGTGTGTTTCGAGTGGTGTTTCTCACTTTTTCATGGTGATCGAAACATCTTGAGGCTCTAAATTGCCAGACATTGGCTACAAATCTATGTTCAATTGAGATTACCAAATGTGTATATTTGAATGAACTAGTTCTTTTGTACTTAGTGAGTTGTTTTGAATCAAAAATTGAATTTGTAGTCTGTCATCGACATTCCTTACAGGCTGATGAGGTCAATCTGGAGCTGAACCTGGGCAAGGGTCATGGTGGTGCTCTTCTCTGTGAAAGTGGTCATTCCTTTTCTGGCCTATAGTCTCTATGGAAGTGGTCATCACCATACCTTTGTTTTCTATTCCCTATCCTCATCACTCTACCCAAATCACTCATGGGGGAAAATGAAGCATTATCGCAAAGGTGATTTCTTGCACTATTCCTTGGTGTAAATTATTTTCAATTTTTTTCCTTTGGATCAGTTGAGCATCCTATGTAAGTACTATTGTATAGACACATTAGCTCTAGTATCCATCCATATTTTTTGGGGGATTTTGCATACATGATGTGTCATATTATTGTACTTTCACTAAATTATAAAGTGCCATGGGGGGTTTTGTAGAGCCTTTGTTTTCGAATCACATCTTTGGAAAAGTTAGAGTTCCTCCACAAAAACATCATAAAAATCATTGATATTCTTGCCTCATGTGAGTGTGTAGTTTGATCACACACACCCCTTTTCTCAGTTACATATACACTTTTGGTCCTTGATTCATAGCATGGGACACATCATTTCAGTAGATCTATCAAGCCTCACCCAAGTCAACATTTGGGGGGGGTATCCTACTATTCATGCTAATGCTTCCTTGGTTTCTCTTGACATGCGTTGAGACACCCTTGCATTCCTTTTTAGTGAAAGTTCCTGGTTTCACTTGAAGTGTTCTGAAACACTCTTGGATTCCTTTAAGAATATTGCACTTGTAGTTTCAAAAAATTTGAGAAGTGATAATGGTATCACTCAAACAACATCACTTGTTGTGTACTGAAGGTCACTCATGCAAATTCATGTACGATCAGTATCTTTGATCGACAAATGCTATTACCATCATTTTCATCTGATCAATGTTTGAGAAGTGCCATTTGGAGCACTCATACAGATTTTTTCTTCCTGATCATCATCTTCTTCAATGGAGATAATCATATATAGCACTAGATTACTCATCAAAAAATTTCTATAGATTCTTTCTGCTTCAGTGATATTCATGTTCATGATTTTAGGACATTTTTTTTGAAGGCTTCTCAAACCTTCTTGTTCTCTATTTTGGAGAGGAGTTTTCTACCACTGGGTTTTCTCTTTTTCTCCAGTTATGAGAGATTACATTACGGTTGTACATGGGTACCTAACATGGCCTTTTTGTTGGGACCGATAAA
Organism: Chamaecyparis obtusa; assembly: GCA_027943335.1. Taxonomy (NCBI): domain Eukaryota; kingdom Viridiplantae; phylum Streptophyta; class Pinopsida; order Cupressales; family Cupressaceae; genus Chamaecyparis; species Chamaecyparis obtusa. The sequence continues at coordinate 5,110 of BSBK01007245.1, read as the reverse complement.
GCTTTTCTACTACATTCTTGTACTCCCTAAGTACACCTAGGGGGGAGGGGGGTGTTCGAGTATATAGTCTTACAATTTACTCATTGCTTAAGTTTACTTAGGTACAATCATCAATTTAGTAGATGGATATTATTTGAGTCCTATTTGGAGTCAAACTCATACTAGAGGATATTGTTGCGTTCTATCAAATCCTCCTTTCTATAAGTTAAGACACTTGTCTCAACCTTTTCCAAGCTTCATATTAGCTCTTGGCTATTTAAGAAGAGCTTATTTTACCTTTTTTATTCACCTCACACCTCATTATCTCAATTCAATACAACTCTTGCGTTGGCTCTCTTTGTTCTGGAGGATGTCTATAGACTGGCTCCTAGGTATAGGATAAACTATCCTAACAAATTTTAGCTTATAAAGCTGTAGAAAATGTTATGTACACATGTATAGTTAAACATTTAAATGTTTGAAGCTCTTTTTTGTATACTAATGTTTGAAAATCCTAGTTAGAAAATGTCATAAAATCTTATTTAGAAAACCCTAGTTATAAAATGTTATAAAATCTTATTTAGAAAACCCTAGTTAGAAAATGTTATAAAATTTTATTTAGGAAAACCCTAGTTAGAAAATGTTATAAAACCCTAGTTATTAAACTTTACCTAGAAAAGCTAAGCTAGACAACCCTTGTTAGAAAATATTAGAAAATCTTAGTTTAATACAAAAAAATGTTTATTTATAAAAATGTAGAAATTTTTTTATGTTGAAGTGTTATGTATATGTTCTAGATATTTCCATTTTACATGTAAAACTGTTATACATTGTATAGCTAGACATATTAACATATTATCTTAGGACCCATTAAGTATGTATCCTAAAACCTTATAAGATACTTAGGGCCCCTTATGACACTAGAACCCTTAGTAGCATCTTTTATTCAACATTATATAAGATTCCTTAACAACCTCTAGATTATGACATAAAACCCTTAGCAAGACCTATTATTAACAAAATGACATAATACCCCTTACTTGATGACATATAATAACATAAGACTCATTATGACATTATAAAACCCTTTAAGAAGCCCTTACCAGGGACCTGTTATCACATAAGACCCATTATGACATAAGATGATCTTTAAGAACCTTTAGTAGGAACTCTAAAAATACATAGGACCACTTAGACCCATTGATGTATATTATGATCCATTAATACAAAAGGTCCCATTTTCACACTTCAAACCCCTTTAGACATACTAGGATCCATTAATGTAACCTAGGATACCTTAGGAAAACTTTTTATACCTACGACCCCTTAGGACATTCTAGGATCCTTATCCATCCCTTACAACATCTTAAGATACATAGGAATCCCTTAGGACCCATAAGACCCATTAATGTATCTTAGGATGTCCTAGGACCCATTAATGTATCTTAGGATTTCCTAGGACCTATTTATGTGTCTTAGGTTCCATTAATATACATGAGGACCCATTGTCACCCCTCTAGACCCATTAAGACATAATAGTATCCATTAACTGTAACCTATGATCACTTAGGACAACTTATGATGCCCATGACCCCTTATGACACTTTAAGACACATAGGACCCCTTAAGACTGGGAAGATGTTCAAAGCCTTGTCTCTAAGATCCATTAATGTAACCTAGGATCTCTTTGGACCAGTTATGACACTTACAACCCCTTAATACATTCTAGGACTCTTATCCATCCCTTACAACATCTTAAGACACACAGGACCGTGAAGACCCATTAATGTATCTTAGGATGTCCTAGGACCCATTAATGTATCTTAAGTTCTATTAATACATACAGTGAACCATTATTTACATCAAGACCCTCTAAGACATACTAGGCTCAATTAATGTAACCTAGGATCCCTTAGGACCATTTATGACACCTATGACCCCTTAATACATCTTAAGACACATAGGACCTGTTACAACACTAAAAATGTTTAGAGCCTTGTTTCCAGGATACACTAATGTAACCTAGGATCCCTTAGGACCACTTATGACACCTACGACCCCTTAAGAAATTTTAGGACACTTATCCATCCCTTAATATATCTTAGGATGTCCTAGGATCCATTAATGTATCTTAAGTTCTATTAATACATACAATGAACCATTATTTACCTCAAGACCCTTTAAGACATACTAGGCTCAATTAATGTAACCTAGGATCCCTTAGGACCATTTATGACACCTTATGACCCCTTAATACATCTTAAGACACACAAGACCTCTTAAAACACCGAAGATGTTTATAGCCTTGTTTCTAGGATACATTAATGTAACCTAGGATTCCTTAGGACCAATTATGGCACCTATGGCCGCTTAAGACATTTTAGGGACCCTTATCCATCCCTTACAACATCTTAAGACACATATAAACCCCCTTAGGACCCCGAAAACCCATTAATGTTATCTTAGGATTTCTCATGAACCATTGATCTATCTTAGATTCCATTAATATGTACGGTGACCCATTGTCGCCCTCAAGACCCCCTTAAGACATACAAGGATCAATTATGTAACCTAGGATCCCTTGGGACCACTTATGACACCTATGACCCCTTAAAAAATTCTAGGACCCTTATCCATACCTTATGACATCTTTAGACACATAGGACCTCTTAGGACCCCGAAGACCCCATTAATGTATCTTATGATGTCGTAGGACCCCATTGATGTATCTTAGGTTCTATTAATCCATGCGAGGACCCATTTTCACCCTCAAGACCCCTTAAGGCATACTAGGATCAATTAATGTAACCTAGGATGACTTATGACAACTACGGCCCCTTAAGACATTCTAGGACCCTTATCTATCCCTTACAACATCTTAAGACACATAGGATCCCTTAGGACTCCGAAGACCCATTAATGTATCTTAGAGTGTCATGGGACCCATTTATGTGTCTTAGGCTCCATTAATACATACAATGAACCATTTTCACCCTCAAGACACCTTAAGACATACTAGGATCAATTAATGTAACCAAGAATCCCTCGGGACCACTTATGACACCTACGACCCCTTAAAACATTCTAGGACCCTTATCCATGCCTTACGACATTTTAAGACACATAGGACCCCCTTAGGACCCTGAAGACCCATTAATGTATCTTAGGGATTTCCTAGGACCTATTGATGTATCTTAGCTTCCATTAATACATACAAGAACACACTGTCAACCTCAAGACCCCTTAAGATATACTAGGATTCAATTAATGTAACCTAGGATCCCTTAGGACCACTTATGACACCAAAGACCCCTTAAGATATTCTATGACCCTTATCCATCCCTTACGACATCTTAAGACACATAGGATCCCTTAGGAACCCAAAGACCCATTAATGTATCTTAGGATGTCCTAGGACCCATTTATGTGTCTTAGGTTACATTACTACATACATGGACCCATTGTTTCCCTTAAGACCCCCTTAGGACATACAAGGATCCATTAATGTATAATTTCAAAAAAATATGCTTGTAAATTTAAAAATGTATAATTTTGAATTTTAATATATTAGTTTCCATTTTACTTTCACTTGTAATTTGTGCTCAAGTACTTAATTTTTACCATTTAGTTTACATGTTAACCCTAGATGGGCACACATGATAGATATGATGTACTCTAGGATATAAATGTATATTTTTTTATTTTAATATTAGGGGCTTGATTCTATTGCACCCCCCTATTTACCCTCACACTCCTAATTTAGCCACAATGTTTGAGAGCGCTACAATAGAGATAGGTTGACTTGGAGATTCCATCAACAGATCTGGGGATGACTCATATAGAGATATTTTTAGTACCATTTTGAGGAGTCTTGATGACTTGACACAACATGGTTGAGATCACATTCTTCATTTTCACCATAGGTTATTGAGAGGATTTTTGTAGAGTTGAGAGCTAAGGTCTCAAGAGATGTATCCTTAGAGTAGATTCAAAGCCTTATCTCCAAGGATGTCATAAAAATTAGAGCTCTTCTCATTTTATGAGGGGAAAGGCCAAGGTGAGGGGATATTAGGTTACTCAATGTGTGATTCCATAAATAGCATGTATGATATACACTTGATTCATTGTAGAATATGGTCATTATCCTAATAATGACCAAAATTCCAATATACTTTGCCCAACATTTGTTCATTGAGTTTCGTCTGGGGCTCAACGTCAACTACTAGATCTTAGAGGATATTTTGGTTAGGGGCGTGATAGAGTTATTGATTGCTAGAAGTATTGTAGGGATGACCGAGTTGTACCTAGTCATTGATAGTTGGTGGGCTAGAGGACTCCAATAGTGACACTAGTGATGGTTTCTACTTACTGGTAGTGTTTTTATATTGTTTCTCAAAGGGAAGAAATTGATAGGATTTGGTTTATTGCATCTGCAGCCAACAACATTACTTCTAAAACACTAGGAAGATATATTATGACTAGACCCAGTTGACTGAGATCATCTTCTAAGGAATCATCTATAACTATAGTAGGACTGAGATATATGGCCTATAGAGCTGTAGGTGTTCCTACACAAAATGATATACATAGGTTTAGAGGAGATAAGAGACACATGTATATGGTATTTTATTTTTTTAATGATCTTCTATAGTCATATTCCTATATTGCAGACTTGCAGAGGATACCATATAGATTGTTAGAGATATCATCAGAGTTTCACATGGCCCTATATTTCTAGTGACCTGGGACATGCCATCATATCATGTGCATCATAGTACACAACACTCTACACAATACTTCTAGCTCAACACTTTGCACATCATTCAACTGAGCACTCTACACAACACTCTATTGTAACTCTAGATGTAGGGATATGAGTTGGAGATGTTTGCATCACCACTGATGGAGTGGAGGATTTTGAGGACCAGTTGTGAGGGTTGATTCATTTCAACATTTATGGTGATATAAGATCATATATGGATATGCTATTGCATCCTTATAACTCTACACCATTTCCATCTTAGCTACATACCCACTTGTACTCTTCATTACTAGAGAGGATTGGGGCTGTTGGAGATGTAGCTTCTGTTGATGAAACCATAGTGTGTAGTGATGATCCTCTTGCTCCTTA